>UELV01081673.1:0-33697 GCA_900490015.1 Megastigmus stigmatizans
ATATATATATATATATTAAGACGAATCCACTACTGCTAATCAGTTTGGCTGATAGTCATCCTTAGTTAAACAGAAATTTTCAAGTAAAGTCTTTAATAAAGAATTCGATACATCAACATCGGAAATTCAAAGAGATTAAATATTTAAAGTTCTAAAACTACTGCTTTTAAATTATTTACTTATATACTTCCTATATATGTAAAGGCAGCAAGCAACTGAAGCCACCTACTTTGACACGGTTCTGATTTTCGGCATAAGGTAGCGTATTGCAGTTTAACGGATCCCAATAGGGGGTGATGTGTTCATCCCTCCTAGCTCCATAAATAAAAGAAAGAGAGAGAGAGAGAGAGAGAGAGAGAGAGAGAGAGAGAGAGAGCGAGAAAGAGCGCGAGAGAGCGAGAGAGAGAACGAGAGAGAGAAAGAACCAGGTCAAAGGGGAATCCTTTACAAGCTTGCAATCGACAGCCGGAGAAATTTTACGTTACTGCAGAAGCTGTTGTCGAAACTTTAAACTGGTCAGGACTTGGGCGTGTAGTTCATCAAATGCTAGAATAATTTGACTCTTTGCCATCTCGGCGAGATAAAGTCAAACTTTCCTTTTATCAGTTGTTATTTAGCGATATTTTCTAGAAGTCATCTGAGAATCAAAGTTTTTTTATCATTATGCATATCGTCTTGTAAAAGAACTCTCATCTACCTTCATTTTACAATGGTCGAAAATACACATATCTAGACTAAAATATCGTTTCATTTTCTCTCCTTTTAATGTACTGCTGTAGTTACGGACTTTTTATTATTTTACTTTTTTTATTTACTTGGAAGTAAATGATTCCTTGCTTCCTAAACAAAAAATACTTTTTTCATTCCAGATTAAGAAAATAACCGCTCTGTAATCTGACAAAATAGCTATGAAATAAATTACTTTTTAAATTTTATCGCGTACAAATATGGGTTTCATTCTTTACTAGAATAAAACAAATGCTATTAGTTAATCAAATTAAACATTCAATCAATTATTCAATCCTTATCAGACAGAAAGGCACTCAATTCAAATCAGTATTTATCAAACTTAACCCTGGTAGAAATATAACGAGTTCGGCTAGCCGTTTGGTTAGTACTTACAAGTACTTACAACTTGTTAGTTAGTTTCGACTAGAAGGTACTTGAAAAACCAAATCAGAAAATACTCGGTTATGACTAGGAAAGGCTAAATGTCTAGAAATACACGTGACTGGTATGATAACGCTTGTATATACATATTTATCGGCGTCACATAATTTTCATAATAAAATGCTAACGAGTCAATATAAATATCAGAATTTAATTAAAATTGTTAAAGAAGTAATTAAATTCTTACGTTATCCTCCAAAAAGCGTTGTTCAATCGAGAGTTAGAGACATCAGTGCAACGTACATAACCGAGTTGCGTTTGAGAGCGAAACAAACAGCAGACGGTTGGCCATAACCTTGCCCTCTGAACGTCCAACGACAACATTAAGTAAGTTACTGTGCAGGAATCTACATAAAAAATGTATATTTATATATATTAAATTTTGAAAAGATTAAATTAGTTTTACTCCTGTTATCGAATGCCATAGATTATTTTTCATATTATTATTTTCTCATAAAATAATAAATCTTGTTGCTTGAAAATTTAGCAAATTCCTGCTCATAATACACTTCATAATTGAATAAATTTTTATAAAGATTGATAAAGATATTCAAAAATCAAGGTGCGTGGCCGCACGCCACAGACAAGTACACGACCCAAGACAGCAAACGACGACTGTTCCATAACATACAACAAAATTTAGGTTTTCTAAACTAAACAAATTTTGCCTCTTATTTTATCTGTATAATAGGTAATTGTAGTTTGTATGTACATTAAAAAGAAATTTTTTTAATAAGCTTTCTATTAAAAGAAAGTATACATATCTATAGCATTTCCGCCAATTTTCTTCCATATTTTTGAACGTTCTTCAGTGGTTTTCCGACTTTTAGGAATAGCTATGCATAGGCGAACTATAGTTAGTGTATAGACGACCTGGGGCGCGAAGTCTTACGTCATTTTTCGATCATCAGAGTTACATGCGTGAAAGAAAAAGAAAGCAAGGCATTAAAGAAGAAATACTTCTTGGACAAAATATTAACACTTATAGAGATATTTCTAAAGGAAAATTTTATCAAAATAATGACATTCACACAAAACTTACGAATAGTTTTAAAAGAGTTTATAAAAACAAACAAGGAGAATTTAAGGTTCTGCGATTTACTAGATAAAGTTTTGCTTATAAATTCAGAAATGAGAATTATATACTGGTATATTCTATACCGGTTACAATATAGTTTTCATAAAATAGATGCGTTTTGTAAAAAAATAATTATTAATAAGAATGAAACTTCAGGATCAGTCATTACAAACGAATTTGAATAAATATGTGTCCAGAACGTTTTTATCTCAATTTTAAAAATATAAAGTACTGACTTTTGCTATACTGCTATGCCCTTTCTACTTCTGTAATCTAGAGTTATGACGATTTTGTTTTTATAAAAAATTAAACTTTGCAATTTAAGGAAGCTACCCCGATTTCTCACAAAATTCATGATGATAGACATCTATAATTTGAAGGGGGTACCAACTTAAAATTTCAGAAAAAAGAAATAGAAAAATTAAAAAATTTAGTTAGTTTAGACTCTTTATGGACACGGTTTTTTTAGATACATTATTTACATATCAAACACGAAATTCATTTAGAAAACTAAAGATACATATTTAAGGTTGCAAAGAATTTGAATATGTAAAAAAAATCTCTATAAAAACAACTGTTTTCGAAAGCTGTTTTAATCCCTTGTCAAAATAAGGCATGTATATTAATTTATCTGTTAATATAATTTGACAGGCTCGTGATACAGTTGTTACATTGATTTTATTTACCGACACAATTTTTATACTATAAGGTTTTAAATGTGCTCTTAAAAATCAGCGTTTTTAACGTTTTAAAATTTAATATAATGAGTATATAAAAATTTCTTTTGTTTCTTGTACAATAAAAATATTGTGTAAAGTATTCTTCTAAAATTTATTATAATATTTACAAAAAAAACGTGTTGATAATATTATTGATTGAATATTGCCAAAATTTGGTTTATTGGTTTCAGTCACTTAAAAATTTCTAAAATCTACCAAAGAAACCTTTTCAAAAAGAGTATAAAACAGACAAATATGCTTTTTTACCAAACCTCGTCAATATATTGTTGCATAAATTAATGAGAATTAATAATAAATATTAATAAATTCCTTTAACAAATTTAAATATTAACTAAAACATTCAATTTTTTCATACATATTTTCTTAATTCATCAATAGATTAGAAAAAGCACAATACATATCGAAAAATTGTTGTTTAAACAATCAAAACAATCAGTCATACAATTTAAAACTTGGCACATGTACACAATAGGAAGTTGTGAAATCATGTGTCAAATAGTCAAGTATTTTTTATCAATTTTATCGAAACATGTTTTAATCGAATATAAAAATTAATTTTATTTGTTTTTTTTTGTGAGTTGGGGCTGAAAACTAATTTTCAAAATTCATCGATTTCCTTTTGTTTTACTTAAGAAAATGGATTTTTGAGTTATAGTTTTTTAGGTTTGTTCGTATTGCAAGTATTTTGAAAAACGACATTTTTTGAAACATAGGTTATAACTTTAGAATCTCTTCATCTATCTTTATAAAAATTTGTTCAATTATTAAGCGTATTGTTAGCATAATTTTATTAAATTTTCAGGCATTAATATTGGATATTTTTTGAGAAAATAATGATTTTATAAAAGACATTGATATTCCATGGTTGCGATAGCAGGAATAAAACTGCTCTAATCTTTTCAAATTTTATATATAAATAACATTTTTGTATTTTCAAAGCTGTATATTTTTTACAACATTTGGTCAATGAGTTTTGAAGATATTGGAGTTTTTCTGATTTTTAAGTTTTTTTTTTAATTGTTAGTTATAGAATAGTTTGATAGATTTTGGTGTTAGACGTCCCATTTATTTTTAAATACTTTCGAAATATTGTTTTTGTAACTACGTCCTTCAATATCCAATCAATTAATATTTATTTAAAAAAATTTTTTTTTTATAGATTTTTAAAAAATATATTTTATTTGATCTTATGCGATTTTATTTGAAAAAATAAGAAAATTGGTTTCATAAGTCTTTGTAACATGAAAATTGATGAATCAATTTTAAATTTTTAAGTGATTCACAAATAATTTTTGTGTATTATTTACAAGAACTAAATTTTTATTATTAATTTTGAATATATAGGAAACTAATATAAAATTAAAGAATATATTTGAAATTTATTTATTAAAATATTTTAAATAATTCTTGGGTTATTTTTGAATATGTTTTATTACTTAATTTATTTATAAATTATATATCATATATTAAATTACCACTAATAATTAAGTTTGAGGCAGCTGAGTACTAATAAATTGACATCGGTTTTTAAAATAGGTGCACGTAGCGTGCATGAATGTATTTGACCTTCGACGGTCCTTGCTTTAAGTGATAATTATCATAATTTTTCTAAAAGTGTTTATATGAATCTCTTCTAGTTTTTCAAGTAATGCTGAATAAGTGATTATTATTATATTTCATTTTATTACATTAATAAGAGGAATTATTTTCTAATCTAATTAGAGGAAAAGTTCCCATTATTTTTCTTTTAATAGAGAAAAAATTACTAGATTACAAACTTTAAAGATATTTACTGCATATTTACCCTCGTATAAGCTACAAAGACAAAAGTTATTGTCCTGCTTCCTTTGCTATCTCTTGTTTCCAACTTGGAGCAATATCATTATTCGTTCAGGTGTGGAATTTCCCTCACGCATACTTCGAATAAATGGCAATGTTGGCGCAAATGAGAAGCGATTTCCAAAGGGAAATCCCTCCTCACGTGTATTACCCTCTCTCTCTCTCTCTCTCTCTCTCTCTCTCGTTACCTTTCGTTACCTTTCGTTACCTTTCGTTGACTTAATTTATTTGACTCCTCTATGTCGCCCGACTTCGAGATCTCGTTCACACCGAATCAGAAGGGAGAAGAAGAGAAAAAAGACGGTAGCAAGCGAGCGCAAGAGAAAGAGAGAGAGAGAGAAAACAGCATAATGTCGATAATGACAGTTGCATTCGCATTTCCAATAACCGATGTATATTTTCTCGCGGCTCAGATTGTGATTCTACTGCTTTATTGAACTAATAGATGGAACACCAGAACTAAGTTACTTCGATTTTTAATTAAAATAATAATTTATTTATGCTTAATTCAATTTTTTAAGACATATTTCTCTTCAGGGAGGACTCGCCCTTCGATTGCTATAAAAAATTTTAACATTTACATTCATAGGAATCCTAATGGAGGAGACACCCCCTCATTACATCAGACACCCCCGAAAAGTTTTTTATAACCGGTGCTTTTATCTTAAAAAAAGAGTTAAAGTTTTTTCTTCAAAAGTTACTCTTTGTGTGGACTTGTTTTCAGACTTTGAAAAATTAGAAATCCAGCCATTTTATTGCAATTTCTTGGCTGAATATATTTATAAGCTCGTAACATCTAATTTCAAAAAGTAAAATGGTTTATGTCAACCACAATGTGTTTTCAGCATAACTCTTTTTTTGTAATGGAATATACAAAATTATAGATTATTTGTGACTCAATGTTAATTTTAAGCATCTTTAGACACGGCAAACCTCCCTCTTCAGACTTATTATAGTAATTATAAAATTTCGGTTGATCAGTTATACGAAAAAAAATTGTTTAAGCGTTTAATCTAAGTGAACAAATAATTGGGAGCCACACCTTCCGGGTCACGGATTTGGCTGAAACTTTTCAGAGACATTCTTTGGCCAAAAATATGAGTTACTTACGTGTCTCGGCGTAAGTTCTAATGAGCCCTAAAGGTTAAGTTATTTCTCATTATATCAAAATAAATGAAAAATCAAGGTTGTCTAAAACGTTATTGCAATATACATTATAGAAAATGTTACAAAAAATACAACAAAAGTATAGATAAACTTTCATTGTCATTTTAGAACGAGTTATTAGCAGTTTTCAATACATGGTTGTATATAATTATATATAATATTATATTGTAGATTGTAATAGTACGGTAAGGACGATTAGTTTTCGCGTGCGATATGAGATTACATTCGGTTTGTTTATTGCGACGTGCACTACTTTTTCTCGGGAAAGCCTCGTCCCCTCGTCGCATCAAATTGTAACGACGAGTCATTCTTTCAATTGCAAGTGTCTGTGGAGGTGTACGCCGTGCGCTGCCTGCCACCAGTGCTATATTTTAGTGCCGGTGACCTCGGAAGTACGAAAAGGGAACCGAGAGTGTGTGGGATCTCCTTTACTAACAGGGCATTCGACGAGACTCGACCGACGTTTTCCCTGTCAACACACTCTCGGCGAGGTCTACGATAGCAAGTGCGTAATCGTAAGTATCTCGCAAAAGAGACAAATTGAGGGTCCCAAAACGACAAAGATGTGCGCCTGAATTTCAATGATCGAAAACTGTAACAAAATCAGTTATTATTTGAGATATTCGTTTCTTAGAAAGTTTAAAGTATAAGCAACTTTATTATTAGATTCTAAACGTAACTAAAAACTGATAAATTTCAAAATTAATACTAATCAAAATGAAAACGCATGTTCTTATCGTTTTGGGACCTTAAATTACAATTAATTTAGGGCCTCTCACTCACGCGATCACCTGTTAGATTTTCTCTCGTTAGAGCATGAACGTTGTCTGATTTTTGAATTTGTTTTATTTCGTTGACTATACGTTTGTTATTATTAGCATCTTTCGTATTTATTCACGAGGATTTTCCGACCTTTCTCCCTTAACCAAAGAAGTACATGCCGCCGCCGCCGCGTCTAAGTGAGTATTTTTCCGCGCGTACTGAGCAGCCGCGAGCCTTCGTGATTTTCCGACTTGCTTCGTTTAGCTATATTTAACGTAATTTAACCCATTCAAGTGAAGTCGGATTTTAGTCGATTTCACAAGATAACGAAGGCTGTCCTGCTTATCGAGTCGACTTGCATCAGATAAATTGCAGTCTGATTATTTTGCACAAAATGTAATTTCTAAATAAACCAGGACTCACATCCGTCGATATCTTTTTGTAAGTGAAATTGGAAAACTATAAACAATTATATATAGGTTGCATACAATCAATACAAACAATACGTAAATCATTTTTACACAGGTATATATCAAAATTTAAAAATTTGGAATATCTCTTTAAAAAATCCGTGATTTAATTATTATTTAGTTTAATTTTATTATTGTATATTTATTTCAATTCTATTTTATTCTAATTAAATTGTTTAATTTGTATACCTCTAAAATCAGAATCATTATTAGCTTTCACAAATAAACGATCACGAACCACGTTTCATGAAAAAGTAAAATAGGCACACAAAATATTTTGAATTTTCCTAGTGTCACAACAAGTGATTCTAAAAGAGCATCAAAATTATTACAATAAATTATTTTCATAAAAATTAATCAAGTTACTCTTATTTAACTTACAAAATTTTATTTTAAATATTACAATTATTATTTATTTATAATTTTAATTTTTCACGTAGCTGCTACCAACTTAAAATTGAAAGAAAAAATATGTTCCACGCATGTGCTCCTTTCCAAACTTCAAATGGGACCTTTTCCAAACTTAAAATTCAGTTGAACTCTTTTTTCATTGAGTCGACAAGATTCAGAAATCAAAACCAATCGAGATAAACTCAATTTGTATAAATCCTTTTCGTGAATTAGAAAAGCCACCCTTTCTAGACTGGCTTTTTTTTCTCATTTATTAGTTTGTCTCTACTTGACAATTCATTTTATTAATAATTTGAGCTTAAGAAAAATGTAATGGGCTTTGTAAATGATAATTACATTTTAGTTAAGAGGATGTGGCATAGCCGGAAAGATTCCTACCTTACCGGTTGTTCCATTTAACGAAATTTATAAAGATATGTATAATTGGTTCAAGTTGCATGAAACCCCATCTACAATTCACAGAGCTTTTTGTCGTGGAAAATTATGTTCGTAATTCTCAGCTATTTACATTTCCGAAATTTACAACAACTGAAATCTCTGCGAATTGTGAATGGAATTTCATGAAACTGGAATCACATAATGTTTACAACATTGCCGAAATGATGACAGAGAGTTTTTTTTTAAAAATGAATCTTTATCTTTGTATATTTCGTTAAATGCAAGAGCTAGTAAAGTCGGAATCTTTCCGACTACAGCACATACCCTTAAAGAAATTTAAAAAAAATTATATACCGGTACGTTAGGTTAAAATTCAATTCATGCAAATCGTAAGTGATGAAGCCGTTTAATAGAAAACAATAAACAAAGACCGAAATGAAAAACTCATGTTGACGGACAAATAAAATGCAAAAAGGATACGTAGTGATATAGAGGCTTTGCGGCAAGTTTGATTTGTGTGATTTCTTTCGCGGTTCAGAAAAAAAGCGTGTGCAAGTCAATTGAAAAAGAAGATCAATCGATCCCTTAAACGTTTCTCATAAAAACCGTTGTCCCAGACAGTTCCAAGAAAGTTCGAGAGTCGTTACGTTATGTGTTACTCGGCCGAGGGGAAAAGTTACCTCTTCGAGCACACCGTAAGAACCGAGAAGAGCTTATACGCGTGTATGTGTGTGCGCGTGTAACAGTGTCACATACGCCAGTTACCGCGTACATACGTTTTGTAGCCTCCAACTACATAGAACACGCCTGCTCTTCCTTCTCTTTGACTTTTTCGCTTCACTCTTCCTACCCAGGCCATTAATTAGATCCAAGTGACAATTTCTCTCTCTTATGTAAAGCTATGATCGAATTAAGAATGTATAAAAAGAGTTTTTGCATAATATGTACGAATTATAAGAACTTGTCAGGTAAATAACATGCATATCGAATTAGTGAATCAAGTGTATGTAGTGGAGTAACAAGTTTATTATTAGGCGTCCGTAAGTCGATGAATACGGCATTAATAACAAATCCCTGATCCGCCACCCACTGCGCCAGCTGCACCAATACGTATGAGCTATTACATTATGAAGCTCGACGTAATACAAGACATGTTGAGAGAGATAGAGAGAGAGGAGGGGGGAGAGAGAGAGAGAGAGAGTCGAACTAGTGGTTTTCTTGCTGCCGACACGATTAGCCACTACTGCATGCAGCTAATTACGGTATATCACTAATTACTTTTTACAAAGCACCAGCATCGCCAATGAAAATATCAATGGCAAATTCAGGAAGCGATATCCGTAGGCCACGCAGTCCCTGCATCGAGAACTGAACGATCGTTAAGCTGTTAGGAAAAATTATTAATGCACTCGGAGCATTAATAAATTCAAAGCGATGCATTATTTATAAATGCGGTAGCATGGGCTCCTGCCCCCACTGATTTATCCGCGCTATAAATTATGGAGAAAAAACTCGGAAAAATTGCTCTAATAAGTTTTATCTGCGCGGTCGTCGCTATATACTGTTTAATATGTAAGGGCGAAAATCTTGTTTACGATTCCGCGGGGCATGTGTACACTGAACACTGCATGCAAGCTGCACACTGCACACTGCACACTGCGTACCGCACACTTTAGATGCCTCCACACCTACATGCGTACCTACACTAGCTCGGGTATAAACTATGCCCCCGCATGAAATTTACAGGCTCTATTGCGCCTTGCGAACGAATCGCAAGAAAAAAGTTCAGTTAAGAAGGCGGGTGCGCTTGTCTCTTGATCTAATGGCTCCACAAAAAGAGTCTCACCAACTTTGATTTCTTTTTTCTTTTCTGTTGCAGCACACTCTCACTGGGCATTGTGCGAAAGTGATGGCAGCCAAGTTTCTCGGAGAGCCGTCGAAGGTGGTCACCGGCAGCTACGATCGCACTTTGAAGATCTGGGACCTTCGCAGCCGAGCATGTGAGTCAAAGGCTTTGTTCTTTCTGCACCCTTTTCCTCTGCCTTTCTTCTTCACCTCCATTTTCGTTACTATTTCTATCTACCTTTTCTCAATGCTTTACACCGCACACGCACACTCGCATATTATAGGGATCTAGTTCATCTGTGATACGATACTGCATTCTACCTTAAAGCTTTGTACTTTCGTAATTGCATTTGCTTAACTACTCGTTAAATCCGTGTGCTTAACCACTTTGATAGTCGACGATCTCCACATACCTTTCTCGCCTAATCAGACTCAAAGGCTTAATAATATCTATGTTTTATTCAATCAAAATTTATTACGCTATTACCAATTTTGCTTTTAAAAAAGGAATGATATTCATAATTAATACTGTAATATATGGTATTTCTTTTTTTTAACAAAGTTGAACTATTGTTTTTTATATTTTGGAACGAATATCTTATATTTAAATTTCTTTAAAACATAGTCTAAGTACTTATATTCAAAAACTTAAATCACGGTTTATGAGATTCACGCCATTTTTCTGACCAAAGTGATAAGCAGTCTCCCTTTGAAAGTAAATAAATAAATTATTAATGTAATTTTCGATCTGTATAGTATTCTTTATGTAGTAAGTGGTTTTACTATGACTAATAAATGGTGATATAAATATTATAAATATGTTCATAAAAAAATTTCATAGAAACTTTTCCAACTTAGGTCTCAATCTTAGCTCCAAAAAACTCAATCCATCCATTTTAACAATAAAAAAATTGCTCCTGGCAGCTCGAAGATTACAGTAAACAATCATATAATCCAATCTAGTCATACTGCCCTCTTTCAGGGTATTGTATACGACTACAGAATGAGTTTCACCCCTCATTTTGACTTAACGCAAAAAGTGCTCAATAGCTCTTCGTCATCAAGTTTTCCTGTGACAAATGATTATGGAGCTCAAACTCCTCAACATTAATTATTAGGCTATATAAAAGCTTAATCCGATCCGTGTTAGACTACGGCTGCTTTGTTCACCTTTCAAACAAACAACATTTAGTTGATAGAGTTGAAAAAATATAAAATTCCGCTATAAGAACAGCTATCTCAATGCATTTATACAGCAATAATCAATATGCGTGTCTTCGATACTCCCACTATGTCTATTTCTGTCAATACTAAACTTGGGGAAAGTCATTAACAAAAGCGATGCTCTCTCTATTTATATAGTTGGTAGTATCATTTCTGAGGCTAATTGCACTGGCTTAGCTTGCTATTGTCCGGAACTAGATATTACTCTTAAAAAGTCTATAGACCATGATGCCTCAGTATATACAGAGTATGGCGCCTTGAACGACGTTTTGGATATTGCTCTAAGTAATAAAAACCGGAGTACGTATATTTTTTCCGACTCACTAAGCGCTTTGGAATCCCTCAAATCAACAAAAATTAAGATACACGTCAACTCATATATTCTCGGCATTAAGAGAAAATCCGAACTTATAAATCACAAACACAGTCGAACTGTAATTGACATATTTTGGATTCTTTCGCATTTTGAAATATACGGCACTGAACACCATGATATGCTAGCTAAGTCGGCGACTCAATATCTGACACTCTTGACATTAAAACAGTCCCATTCACGAACATGATCGAATCATTAAAGAAAAAGATTCAATTGAATACTACCAATGTAATCTAGGTAAAAAGCTTACTCACAGGTAAAACTTACGAAAGTAAAGTCGCGAAAGCGACTATTATAGCCATCGCAAAAATCCATGGTACGCAGGTAAGAACTTACCCAGAGATTTCATAGTGACAATTAATAGATGTAGGGACAGCCATTGTAATTTAGCCGTCCCGTTCACTTGCATCGATATTACGAGCAACTTAATATGTAAATGCGATACCGAAATAGAAAAAAATAATGTTCTATGGTCGTGCCAGCTCTATGACTCACATAGATTAGAACTGTTAAAAGCACTTCGAAAACTAAAATGTACGCCAACACTAAGTATTGAAATGTTCATTGCAAAACCAAACATCCAAGCATGCCTATGCATCTTTTCCTTTTTCAATAACGCTCGTACTAGTTACTGGACACCCCAATGTCTGGATACTTTCTTGGGTTGTGATTGGGGGAATGCGTCCAGACACTAGTGCTGTCCAATCACTAGTACTGTCCAGTCACTAAGTCACTTACCTTATACACCAACATCTGTATTTCGACGGTCGCAAAGAAGATGAAGATTGAACAAAGATGGTATTTCAAAATGGTACGGATTCGTATCCTACTTGTTCGTAGTAATAGAGATGTTATAATCAAATAAATCGTATATAATGATCGATGTTCGATTCGATATTAAAAGACTGATTGGGATGATATAAAAGCAGCGTGTCACCTAAAATCATCAAGCGTAAAATTTGACCAGTAGCCCCGTGGTCGAAATATTAGCCATGTTGTTCTCTACTTATGTGTGTATGCCGTTTCACAGAGCGATTGCTTCTGCGACTTTGTTCTGCCATTACATTTTCCATTACTCCTATCAGAAGGTTGTATAATGTTATATGTCACTATCGTTTCAAGATAATTATATAAATGTCAACAAAATATATATATGTCATTCATATGCACACTGAGAAAAGGAATGTTCTGCATTAAATCAATCGTTCATTACAATGTCTGATGTATCATTTACTTACCCCAAATAACATATTCATTAACAGTTAATGAATATTTTCTTGGATTCAGTAGTTATCGAAAAAAATAGTAAATAAATATTCAATTCAACATATGCAAGTCTACGTGCAATAACATTAATCCTTTGATCACCATATTGGACTAATTGAAGTAAAATTTTCTTTTTATTTATTACTGTAAAAGTAATATATCAACTAAGAAAAATATCAATTATAAAAGTGTTTCCTTGTAGATTAGCTAAATTATATTGCTATATTTTCGTAACATTGGTGATAGAAGTTCGAGTTTTAAACAATAAATATACGTACTGTTCATACTTTTAAAATATAATTTTATTTTTTTTATAATAAAAATAACATATTATTTTTAAGATTTTTAGTCTATAAGATTTTAAACAATTTTATGAGTAAATCATTAATGTAATTTATTACAGAAACAAAAGTTTAAAAATTTGTATTTCTTTTAACATTTTCAAATAATACTAGGGCAGATGTCCCGATTACTGTTCTTTGACTGGTTACTACACCCTATTACATAGGATACAGTAATCGGCATACAGTAAATAAAGTATTATGATCTTATGGCAAGCAGACGATGTCCAGTAATAGAACCATAAAATTTATTTTTCTCAACTGTGATATTATACAATTTTATTCGATTTTGATACAAGAAATATAGAAAACTATTTAGAAAATATATTAGAATTAACTAAAATATCTATAAAAGTATTAAAAATTGAAGAAAAGTTAGTGTAAATTAACAAAATTTAGAGGCCGTCTGCTTAATGGGCACAGGAACCGGGGCATCTATCCTGTACGATTTCTAAGTTATTCTATTTCAAGTAATAAGTTATAAGATTTCAAATTTTATAACATTACATAATTTCAATTGAACCATTTAAAATCAGTAATTTATTGCAATCGTGGTTGCATTTCACTTTCAATCTAAGCATGCATTAAATATCGCACGGGTCATCAAAAGGTTAAATGAATGTCATTTAATACAAGACATCCGTTTTCTCAGTGCGATTATGTAAGGTGAACTGTTCAACAGACAACTCGTAACATCACCGATTCATCACAGCATAAATACACATTAACACGTGTGTGTGTATGTGTGTGTGTGTTTTCTATATTCTGACCAGAACGAGTCTGATTAGCAACTAGTAAACAGATTATTTCGACTGATTTTATTTCTTCCAGGACACATTCATTTAGCATTCGAAATCAAATCTTAACTAGGCGTTGATCCAGCTATATCGCAACTGAAATGAACAGCCAGGATGAACATTCCTCAGTCCACTCGATGGACTCGTATTATATGTAGTTGTTCATGACAAAGTAATATAGAACAAATTTTGCACCGAATAACAACAGTAGTATTCCAACCAGAGTTGAGAGGTATATTATATCATGATAGCCGTGTGCGGGGCTGGTTCCATTAAAACAAATTCATTCGACGGTCTTTCGCCGGAACTCCGAGCATCTGCATCAACACGAGCAGGAGCGGGAGCCGCAACAGGAGTAACATCAGCAACAGACGATTAAGCGCTGACAGTAACCGCGCCCTGAACGACGTTGCGCGTCGTTGCAGCGTTGCCGAGTGTTATGCGAGAAAATGCCATTTCTCCGCGGTGAAAAGTTTACTGCGTAAATGATTTCCGCGTAAAGCACTGTGAGCTGAGACAAGAATAGACAGAGGGGGAAGGAGGGCTAAGATCGCAGAGGGGCAACGAGATGAGTTCGACTTCAAGCCTGCCAGTGGTATATTATATGCAACCACTACGGTGGGAGTGAGACTGGCGAAATAAAAGAGGAAGGAGCCAGTCAGAAAAAATGAAGGCTATCTGCCGGGAAAGAAGGTACGCAGTCAGTAACGACCGGCTCGCTCGCGAAGAGTACCGGGGCTGGCTGAGGAGCAGTCGCGTTTATCGTGCGCTCGGTTGCACGTACTATATATATTCTGCAAGTAAATTATTTGACAAGTCACGATAACTCGAGCTCACGGCATAATGGACGTCTTGAATATTCAGGAAGCGCGAGGGTTAGGAGCTGCCGAGGACTGGCTGTTTCTAGGCCGATGGGCCGAATTTTTAGAAGCGTCTCGCTATGCAAAACAAGTAATTAGTTTTGAAGATTGGACCAAGCCTCAGTTCAGCTTTTTACTAGTCGCCAGCTCCCCGCTGAAACTCAATTAGATGCCAAACGTTAATGCTACGCCTCCGCGACGCCGCTTGGGCTACAAAAACAAAGGAGTGAAGACCGACGCCCCTACTCCCCTGGAGAAACAACACCCCGCCAACAAGTTGACTCGTTTGAGTTTCGAGAGGCCGTCAGGCCGCAATGGAACTTTTTCTTTTATCAAAATTCAGATGCCTCCTTTTGTCGCGACTCACTGGATTTTAATTAAAACCCCTGCCACTCGTCTTTGCCTGTTTATAATTTCATTATGACCTAATACAGATTGTGGTGTGAAAAAATAATTTAGGTAAAGCGTCATTTTGGAATTTTATAATTTCACATTGCGCTTCATTTGCCAAATAATCGCGACCTGTCAATCTTGTTTGATAAGCTTCTACCACTTGGAGTGCTAGCACCCCATACTTTAAGGTAGGAAAATATCGATTTCTGGAAATCAATTTATTTATTTGTGCGACGTTTCAGTGACTAGTTTTGTCACCCTTTTCAAGCACTAGAAGATTATTATAATTAATATTACATATTGCAGTACAAAATTTAGTCTACTACTAGATGTCAAAAAACCAATTACCTTTGGTTTGATCTATTTGGTCTTACATCACTACTTTTTTGATACATTTTTCTTAGTACACGTCTGTCGGAAACAATAATGTCTTTAGTATGTAATACTTTTCTTGCAGAGGTTCACAGCAAGTGTAATATCTTATGTAATTAACTATCGTTTTCTTTTCTTTTTATTCATAAAACGGATGACACAATAGTAAATTAAACAATCATCCTGGAGCAAAAAGCAGTCAACAATTAGATAAAAATTAAAAATATGTACATAGGAAGAATATCATATTGAATCTACGTTTTTTATTGCCTACTACGCCAATTTGTTCAGTTGTAGCGCCAAAAGATGTGTAAAACTTTTTTTGCTTTATTCAAATTTTCACCGTTTTTTCACCAGAACGCTATTCTTTAACGTATTTTGAGTGAACTGACAAATGATAAAGTAATTTATTAAATCAAGAAGATAAAGTTATTAATTTAATAAAATATTTACTTATTGCAATGAAAATTTAATTTTTATAACAATATTTATTCTAATTTATTAAATTGTCAGTGTATTAATTAAATATTTCATCAAATCAATAAATATTTCTTCTTGATTTAACAAATTATTTTATCGCCTGCCCGCAATGAAGCTGTCTTTGAATCAAAGAATTTTTTTTCAGTGCAGGTTTATCTGCTGACTCTTGCAGATAAAATTCTGGAGTGAATAGCTCGCCTGGCCGATGTAGTGCGGCTGGTGTTGGCGTGGGCCGAGCGCTCGTCCCTTCGACTCAATGGTGGCAAGACTCAAGATATAATGTTTGGTTCAAGAAAATATGTTAATAATTTAAAAGAAACGGGATCGCCATGTATTGACTTGGGGGGAGGGGCTCTTGTGCCTCTTTCCGACACCATCGTGAGTCTCGGTGTTAAATTAGATAGATAATTAACGTGGAAGCTGTGGGTCGATTGCTTGCTTTGGGCTGCCTCTGTACTAATCTAACACCAATGCTTGATGAATTAGCACCGATAAAAACGTGTACTCCGAAAAAGGTCACGCTGCCGTGGATTAGCATATAGGGTTAGCCCAACAGCTCAGAAAATAGAATACCATCTACAGTCGTTACGAAAGGACCGAGAATCCTGCACTATTAAATAAGTTTTTAGCTTTACGTAGGCATAATACTACCTTGATAGAGGAATTTGATGCTCTTGCAACTAACAACGTCTGGATAGAAATGAGAAGCCAGGGTCTCTTATCCAGACATGTGGAAGAGTTGAATGACTTTACGCCTGAGAAGCTTAACAGAGACTTTTCTGGTGTATCAGTATCTCTCCATGAGAGAGGATCATAGGATAATTATTACTTCAAGTTCCGAGGAGGGTTTCTGTGTTAAAAACACCAGTTTAACCCATTTCTTCCCAAGCGGCCATTTTATAGTCGATTGGTTTTTTGCCTAAAAAATTGTTGAAAAAAAAATAATAATAACCAATAGCACTTTTCCGAAGTAAAATTGTCCGCTCTTTACGATTCTGAAGTCAGAATTTTGAAAATTCCATTGGAAAATTTCAAAATGGCGGTTTGAATGTGATGAAAAATCAAAAATACATTATAATAATCGACTATAAAATGGCCGCTTGGAAAGAAATGGGTTAAATGATGTTATCCTTACGATCTCTCACTTTTCATCGCGTGCGCGGGGAGCTGATGGTATATCACAAAGCGTCATATTGAAAATACTGCCAGACATTGGTCCACTTCTCGTTAAATTATTCAATTCATTTTTTGAGCGTGGCCAATTTTCGTTCCTTTGAAAGAAGACGCATGTTGTTCTTCTGGAAAAAAAAGTAGAGTACCTACTTCTACCGCTGATTTTCGACCTATCGTGCTGCTGTGCTTTCTCTCAAAGATGCTGAAAAAGATTGCACACGGACAATTGCAGGAGCATCTTACTAAATCGAAGATCTTCAATTCTTTGCAAACGAGTTTTAGACCGAATCACTCGACACAGGCGGCACTGCTTAAGCTCACTGAGAAAATACGGGTGTTTGTAAGTGCAAAGCTCGTAATTTAGCAGGTTTACAGCTGCTGTCGCACTCGTAGACGCAGTCGCATTTCTTCGTGCGTCTTCTCTTTTTTATTATCTTATTGTTCTCGCTTCTCTGACCCTGTCTTACCCTTTCTTGCAAATGAGCAATACAGCTCAAATGGCTCAAGAAGCATTCCACGAAAAGCGAAAAGTAAGATGCGAGACGCGACTGTCATTTTTACTCGGGGCTAAATTAGTATTGACGCCGAGTTGACTCGATCAAATAACCATCGCCATCCCTTCAGAATCATAGCAGTTGCGCGTAAAGACGTTACAGACTTTTTGTGTTCGTTTAATAATGTCTACATATTGCGAAAGGCAGCTGTTTGATTCGAGTGAATAAAGACTTTAGGAGAGTAAATCCTGAAAAACGCATTAGATCAATACATATTCCCCATGCACTATGAGCTGCAATCTTGTCATGTACATGGGCAAGTCAATTTTTCCTCACTGAATTGTTGAATAAACTTAATTATTAAGCTAAAGGCTCATTATTTTGAGGCACACGAATACACTTTCGAATATCTATTCGAGAATGTCGGTAACTCGGCAATTATAATTTGAAATTCAATAATCACTTCTACATATCCGTAATGTAATACGCGAAATAGCTGTCAAGTGAAGTAAGATTTACTAAATTCTGTTGTAGGTGTGGAGACGAAATTCACAGGTTCGAGTTGCAATGATCTTGTTACATCCGACGGATCGGGTTCAACCATAATCAGCGGTCACTTCGATAAAACAATTAGATTCTGGGATACCAGAACTGAATCTGGATCGAATGATATTGTCCTTCAAGGGAAAATCACATCCCTGGACTTATCCCGAGGTTAGTTAATTTATAATTACATATTATTCGCGGTTCATTTTTATCTTTGCGGAAAAAATAATAAAGTTTAATTTGTATATTAAAATAATTATTAATATATTCTCTAATTCCGTACAAAATAACTGCGCATTCTTATGTATGATCTTGCACGCATTTATTTATATATTTTTATAAAATGCAGAAATCTATTACGTTCTTTGGTTTTTAAGTTTCCCTTAAGAAGAAAATAAAGAATATTATAATTTTGCTAATACACAATCTTACATATTCGTTATTTTTTGCATTTATATATTTACATTTCAATGTCTATGTCGTATATAACTTTAATAAATCTTTTACTGCGACCAAAAAAATTGATTTTTTAACAATTTTATAACGTTTTTCAATACTAACTAAGTTCTAACATCATATAAATTAATCACAAACATAATTTATTCTGTTTACAGATGCTAATTATCTCCTAAGCTGTGTGAGGGACGATACGTTAAAGCTTCTTGATTTGCGAATGAAAATGATTGTAGCTTCCTTTAGGTGAGTTATGGAGACTTTTTTTTGGGCTCGGAGAAAATGATGCATGTTTACACAAACTTAATGAGGTGTCGTTATTTAAAGAAATTTTATTATCAAAAACGTCACTTCCAAAATTAATTTGTATACATTTAAGTTTTGAGCCGCTATCCAACGACACCTGATTGGGGTATAACTGCCATTTGCGTGAGAAAAGGAATGATATAACAATATGACTCGTTCGATTTATCGAGAATGGTGATCGTCAATCACGTTATTCGACTCTGTACAGAGAAAACAATATCGAGCTCAAAAGCCTTTAATTAAAAATTCCATGACACAATTTTTATCTCATATAACTACCATCGAAAAGCAATAACTCGATTGAATAATAAATTACCAAAGGCTTTAGTAATCAAAATTGTTTCTTCAAATATCTGTCTAATATTTTAGTTGTTGTTTATGTGTGGAATATTTATAGAACTTTCAAAATAGATATACCTAAAGTAATTAAATTAATAAAATTGCTTTTTGCCACATAGATGAATTCAATCAACTTGAAAAATTAAAGTTTTTTATGTGCTTTTTACTCTTTTACAGTGCTGATGAATTTAAGGTAGGATGTGATTGGGCTAGAGCTACTTTCAGTCCAGATGGTCAATACGTCGCAGTAGGTTCTTCGGATGGTTCTATCTTTATTTGGTCAGTTACGACTAATAAAATTGAAACAGTTCTAAAAGATCACACGTAAGTAAATAAAAGCATTTTTTCATTTTTAAATATTACAGGGCAAAACATATATTTCATTTTGCAAGAGGTCTAAATTCTTTTGTATCTTAATATCAATTTATTTTATGAAATGCAATTTCTCGCCAAACTCGATTAACAAGTATTATCTATCCAATTTAATAATCAGAATTTTTATTGAACAATATTTATGTTACACACAGTATACAGAATATATACCTAGAATTAGCTTCGCATTGAGAATTATAAAGTCAGTTAGTAGAAAAATTTGGTACAAACATATCCGATGTAATACCATAGCACCAGTATAAAAAACGCTGCCAATTTATTGACAGTTAGCTTCAAGAAGAAAGTAACTCAAGAATTATCTAAGAAATTTTAATAAATAATTTGCAAATTTCAGAAAAAAAATTATTTATAAATTATCTTTAATATTTCAGGTCACATAAAATTTTTTTTAAAAAATATTAATTTATCAGATATATTGAAGAAACATAATTCAAAATATTAAAATATTAAAAAGAACGCTGCTAACAACATCCCTCTTAATTAAAAATACTTTTAAAAAACTTAAAAATTAGAAAAACTCAAGAAAAAGTAGAAAATTGATTTTTTTCATAATATTCATTTCATTTCATAACATTCGATACACACGCATACACATACTCGCACGGACGCAAGCACGTACATACATACATAAACATACATACAAGAAAATAAGTTGCTTATTTTTATGCAGAAATTTTTTTTTTTTTTTTTTTGGCCTTTACCAAACTTCCTCTATGCAGAAGCAATACCATAATAACGTGTGTTGTCATTTAGTGGTGTTTTAAATTATTTTGTATTTTTTATATTTTATTATATTTTACTCTTAAAGATTAAAATCATTTAGCGAACCGTTCTTCTAATTTAAATAACTTACAAATATTAAATTCTACTTATTATATGAAAAACCGCCATGCTAAATTACTTTTAATCATATATTAATAAAACTTAACATACTGGTAAATAATGGTTCAAAAGTAACTCAAAAAATTTTTTTGCAGCTAGGGTAGATGTAACTAAAGTTTTTAACATTAAAAAATGAGTCAAATCAACTTTTGCATTGACGATTAAAATTATTCAATATCAATGCACAATCGTTATTTAGTGTAAGCTCATCTATGGAGCTTTTTTAAATAAGTATAAATTGTGAATAAATAAAAAATAAAATTTGCCCTCATTTTGGCTAGAGAAGTAGCGATTAATAATTATTATAATTTTAATGAAATTTTTTTTTACTTTTTCTAAAGTTTACAAAGGAGAATGCCCTCGAGATTGGAATAAAAAGTAGAGTCTCGGGGCACCTTAGGAAATCTATGTCATTATTTAGAGCATCAAAAGACATTCAATTTAAAAGCAAATTGGTCCCTTTACTTAAAGAAAATGTTAATAAAAACTTAATTGAAAACCAGTGACTTTCTATGCTCGTCTTTTTTTACTTCTATGTATTAAGCATAGGAAATAATGAACTTGACCTTTTTTAAATAAAAGTGATTCTTGTTTCTTATTATGATTTTTTGGAATGCATACAAGATCCCTTTATCATGGCACCGGCACATGAAATTAAAAAAATACTGTGCATAGGAGATCTGCAATTAGACTATTCTAATGTATTGTTGATCATCAATGAATTTGAATTTGACCACAGAACGACTCCTTCAGAATACGATTTTGAGATATCTTTTATAACAACATTTCCAAGATATCTTAAATTAAAAGGCTAGAATATTTTTAAAATAATATCGGCCAGTTGTTTATTAATACTCATCACAAATACCTTACTCGTTTATCTATCGAAATCTACAATTTAATTTAGTATTCACCAAATTTAGTAAAAAGCATTTAATTATGAAGAGTTTAATCTTTTTTAAAAGTATATTACTCAGTACCAGTAAGTACGAAAAATAGAAAAGTATATTTTTTCCCCACCAAGTTTCGAACCGAGAGTAGCTCGCGAAATCGTAGATTTATGTGGCACTCTACTTCCGAGTACTTGGGCTTACTTACCACGATGCGATACCTATGCCAGTGGATCTGTCGTTTTGGAAGATGAAGCTATCTTGAAATTGTTTTTGATCTCTTTGACGGCATCCTTTAAACTTATTCTCTTAACTTTACTGCAGTACGCCAAACGATAGAAAAATCGATATAATTTTCAACATCTCTTAGTATGAAAGGCTAACTTAAAAATTAATTCTTCTTTATTTGAAATTCAATTCAAGTTATTCGAAGCGTCAAACAAACTATTAGATAGAACAATTAAAATAAATGCAAAACAAAAGTATAACATACATAGAATTACAATCAATCAAAATTTCGAGGTGACAACGCTAATTCTGAAATGATCTTAACGATTGAAGCTCGACTATTAGCGTCTATGTAAATTCTTACGAGGTTATGGAAAATCTTTGGAAAGATTTTTCTCTGTCATCGCAATCAGATGAAGTAAATATAAAAATCATGCTAGATTGACCAAAGTCTAAGGAAATATTCACATAAAAAAGCTGTACGTTAACGATCACCCAAAAGATTTAATAAAAAAAAAGTACTATATTTACTGTATATACCATATTATTTTATATCTATGTACATGGCTTAACTATGCGAAACATCCTATTGTGACTCTCAATAACTAAAATGATGTGTATTATTCAAAGTACTAAACAATTTTATAGTTTATTATTTTATACTTATGTATTTAGTATATGAAAAGGTTCCAATTTTATTTTCTTTTCAATATTTATGTAGTCAAACCTTCGCTTGATTAGTCCGACACTTGGAATACCTTAAGGTAGTATTTTATCGGGAGAGAACATATTTCATCATGTGTTTGCAATACAAGCGTACAGCATTGTTATTATGTACGGTTTCGGCCAGGGGTGTGTATTCTGTTTAAGGAATTTTCCATGCCGAACACCAAGCGGTTGCAGTGAGTTCAAGAAGAAAATTTAGAAAGATAGAGAGAGTAAAAAGGATAGAGATAAAAAGGAGTCCAGCTTCCGTAAAAAGGGATTGAGAGGGAGACAGAGAACGGTTGTTGAGTCGACCCAGCGGGTGGTATATGTGGTGAGCCAGGCGTATCGAAAAAATGTCTCAAGCACCGGTCACGTACGTCAAGCGCTTCACTGTTATTACTTTAACGCTGGCTACGACTATAGTCGCCTCATGCGGCCTTTCTCTCTTTTTTTCTCTCTTTTGCTCTCGTTTCTCTCTTCAGGCCGACACGCCACTTCGTAATTCGTACGTATGTCCTGAGTCCCACTCTCTCGCTCTCCATATACTCGCTCTCTCTCTCTCTCTCTCTCTCTCTCTCTCTCTCTCTCTCTCTCTCTCTCTCTCTCTCTCTCTCTGCTGGTAGGACGTTCTAACTTAATAAGCGTGCTGCGGCCGCTCAACGCCCCCTTATTCGAGCCCGACTTTCCTTGCGCTTCTCCCTCCCACTCTCGCCCTCTCCCTGTTTTCCTTACTCGACGACCAGCGTGAAAGCGCTTTAGCATGGACCATGCCCCGCACGACTCGCGCTCTCCATACGTATACATTTTTGCGAAATATGCGCACACAGGCGAGATTTCATATTACACACCAGCAGCCACACAGAAGCAGCCAACATTATAGTATATAGTCCACGTCTCTCTCCCTCTCTCTCTCTCAACTCCTCTTTTCTATTTGCTACTATGACCATAACTAACACAAACAAAGTACTTAAGGTTGTGTTCTGTATACACATATTATACAGTAAAACACAGTACTCTGCCCTCTGCACGACTTCCGAGTCCCGAAGTGTGAGAATGTACTTATAGTAAATTCATGTGTACATATAACATATTTGACTGTTTCTCGCTCATTTCTGAATGTATATACGATGTACTCGAACAATTCTGCCTCGCGAATTTGTGCTCGTTCGAACATGTAATGATAAAGCTTTTCGATTTAGCGTTAACATGAAAGCTGTTGGACTGTTCGGTATTGAACGTGTATTTGTTTGCCTGCTAGCGAAAAATCAGAGAAAGAGAAAGAAAGAAAGAAAGAAATAAAGATATATATTTATTTTGTAAGTATACAAAAGTACAATGCTGTACAGATAATGTATGTACATATAAAATAAAATTGCAATTATTAATAATTCTAATGATATCACAGTCAATTACAAACTAATAATACTGATATAGTAAGTCAAGTTATATAAAGTGATATCACAGTTGCAGCTTATAAATACAAAATAAAATTCTTAAAAATCAGTCTTATATCTGTCAGTCAATATAAAGTAAAAATAAAAATAAAAGGGACAATGCAAGATCAAGCACACTAACATCAAGATCCACTCATTTATACATTCATGCTAATAAATATAGAGAGGGAGAGAGAAATTGATTACTTATTTTAATAATGCTTATGTTTGACCATAAGACCAGTAAACTGACTATAAAACATTACATAAGTATAACAAAATAGAATAAATATAAAAACTTTACATACATATAATAGCTGATGGAAGTAATCTTTTTTTTTAATTTTTTAATGGTACATATATTAAAACAAAGCTTATCCTAAATTTAGTAAACATTCTCGTAGAGCAACTTTAAATGCAATCATAAGACATTAAGGCAGTCATTTGTAACCTGATTTTGTGTATCAATTTTTTAACGTTTACGTTACAAAAGATTTTTGGTAAGTTGTTGCGGTTGCTAATGGAATAACTAGGTTGGAGGATTGTAATCTTATAGAGCGTCACAAGGTGAGATTTCTTATCTAGTAGTTTGAATAGATAATCCGGTTGCTTAATACAGTTATATTTATAGGAAAGCTAACTGGAATGAAAAGCCGTAATCAAGAGCTGATAATATGAATTCCATTACACTATCTAGGTTCTCATTAGAAGCGTCTGACACACCTGCAAAGTAAGAGTTTAGCTCGTTCGGGGTGAAACCATGTCACTCCTCCTTGCTTTTGGGCAGCAGGCCGAGATCACGCATTTCTTTCCAAATATCCTTCTTGTGACCAAGAGCATGTGACAATTGATTACTAAAATAGGAGGTATGCTCTTTATCCATGCACACCTCGATCTCGTTACGTGAACAGAGAAATTCATCCAAAAGCACAGACTCCCTGTCCTTTTTATATCGTCGATGCGTTGTGTTGCGCTTGTTAATGAGTAGCTGAAGCTCAGTGCCAATCCATGGAGCTTGTCCTTTATGAGGAGTTGAAGTACTCAATGGTGCAAGTTTATTAATAGGTTCTAAGAGATTGACACCGAGAAATTGAAGCGCCCCATCTATGTCAAAGTCAGACTCTAGGGTATTCAGGTAAAGCGACAAACAATCGCAGCGATACAAAAATTCATTAAGTTAAACCGAGATTATTTTATGATAATTACGACAGGTAAAGGTTTCTGTAGAAGGAGATACAACGTGTATATCGATAGTAACATCAATGATATCGTGCTTACTGTGAAAGGTGACCAGACTTCCCAAAGTGTGCTGGACGATCTTAAGTGAAAGTTCGTCAGCTAATCGCTGAACAAATTCGGAATCAGCAGTCGCTGACAATAGATTTGCATTCAGATCATCCATAGTCAACTTGTGGCTAAAACTATCACAAAGGTCTCTCAAAGAGTTAAGTAAGTTAGGATCGCTATGAAACGCTATTTTAGGTGGGCGATAAATAATCCCTACAAGGATTGGTGGCGTGCTGCCCTTCTGTACCTCACACGTGATAAATTCAGGAATACCTGGTTTACCAGGCCTTGTACTATTAAATTTAGCAAGAACTTTAGCTTTATAATTGTTACGAATATAGAAGGCTCCCAACACCCAATCGGTCTAAGTAAGTCGATCATCAACGACTGGGCCAAGCCACGACTCTGTGATTACGAAGGATTATCGCGAAGAAATTGACAGATTTGTTCTATTTAAAACTGAGCCTTAAAGTAGTTCAGGCTTATAAATTCGCAAAACATTTCTGGCTGTAACAATTCATTGATATAAATTTACCTATCTGGCAAGTGGTTGACAGACTCAGAGTCAAGAGGAGAGGGTTTAACATCCCTGGTGGTGAAGTAATTGTTAGTATAGGCGCGCTTAGCGCGAAGAATGTCATTTACACGATTTTTACTGGAGAGGCGAATCACATGGGACGTCAGTCACCTCGCTCTCGATACTATACCAAATCTAGGCTCCTCTCCTCGCCCCTCGCTCCCGCCCTTAGGCTGCAGGACACGCATCCTAACGATTTCCTCCCTATCAAGAATAGGAAGGACAGTGCTGAGTCTTTATACGACGTTATAAAGATTAACGTCAGAAAAAGAGTCATCAACAATACCATTAACAATAAAATCGCAACACTCATCAATATCCATAGAACGCGCAGCACAGCTTTCAAGGCGCAAGCATCGAGATGTTACAGATTTTGTTCCAGAGTTTAAGGAGACAAAAATCTGTGATTCGTTATTAACATTTTCATATTTCATCTACATTGTGTAAATTATTTAAAGAGTGTTCCGTAAAGCGTGAGACGTTATTGACCATAGTCAAAATCTTGTGCGTACAAGAATTTGACCTTTTAAAACAGAATTTTCTTGTAGTAATATAATCCAAACTTTATGCAGCCCCTCCAACTGAGATGACTGCAAGTCCAGCTTTCGCTCAAGAGACGAAACTAGTGTACTGAGTTTATTCACCAACTCGAGACTGGAGATCGGCCAATGTTCTACCAAGCAGTTCGAACTGCTTACTTACAAGATCGACCATGGTCGATGAGATGCTAATTTAAGGAGAACATACATTTGTAATATCTAAATTATTGTTGGTAGTCGCTGAGATCTTCGACGGCATAGATATTACAAGCGAAGGCGCCTACCCGCCAGCAACCATCAGTTCGTCAGACGCAGCAGCAGGCGTAGATGTCTGCCTGGCGGCACACTGTACACTCGCACCGCTGTGCGCTGTCCATGTGCCTACTATATCCCCACATGGGCTAATGGCGGTATCGTGGAGAGAGGATGGCGCGTACTCCTGTACAAGCCTCGACTGCTTACTTGTGTGTGTGTGTGTGTGTGTGTGTGTGCGTGTGTGCCTTGATTTTCGCTCTTGATTGCTCGCTCTCTGTAGTTTTCTCTTTCTCTCTCCAGCACCGCTCTCGCTATCTGATGTATTACGCGATTCAACTTTGTCGTTGAGGCTCCCATTGAAACAGTCCGCATAAACATAAATATTTCAGTGAGACTGCTTCGAAATAACTGATTTTAAGCAAACTGAATGACCCAGCCTTTGAAACTTGCTGCATATTATAAGTGCTTTGGAATTTCTTGGTACTTGATTGCAGAAACTACACGATGTCAGCCCCATTGTTTTTTTTTCTTATTGTCGTTTGTGATCTACGGCGCATTAGGCCATGATACGGTTATTTTGCCCAGTGGGACTTTTTCTATTCAATTTTGCCTAGTGGGACTTTATTGTTTCAAAACTCTGTACCCAGTGGGACTTTATTTTCATGGCGCAGTCATGGATACTTTACCCGTTAGAAAGAAGCATCGAAAAAAATTTTCGGTTTTAGACGGACTGTATTGGCTATGTGCATGACAGGCAGCGTCGGCCACGCAGGACGAACGAAGGAAACACAGTACTCATGATCACTGTTCTTATATGCATAAAAGTATAGGAAACAGAAATAAATAGACCATTTTATATACTAATAAGTGATCGAGATGGCTTGGATAATTTATGAAATCAAATATAAATCTTTAATATTTATAACATTAAGTCAAAAATCGGTCAAAAATTGATGTATAATAACATAATATTTAATATAAAACTGAGTTTCTAGCGGCAGTTCGAAAGAGCGGTCGCACACTTCAAGTTCTAAACTTAAAATAGTATTTCATATAGATGCATTCGGAAATAAGCTATAAGTTAGCTAATATAGCGCGTAGATTGCTAGAAAATAAGTTATGTCGCATCACCGTAAAATATTTAAGTATAAAGAATTGCACGAAAGTAGTAAAAATGACAAAATTGAATGGTGTTACTGTTTAAATAATAAATTCACCAAATGTGATTAGGCGGAACTTATTTTCTACTCATGCTAGCCCAATTTAAAACAAAATTAGTTTCGCAGGTGTTATTTTAATTAACTTATAGGTCCTTTTCCCAAGCAAATTGATTATAAGTAGAATTTTCAGTTTCGGACTCAAAGCGCGTGATTGCAGTGCTGACTCTACTTTATGGTATACATCACTTATTCTATTACTTATATGAAACGTATTTACGTCTGATAATTACTTGCTTATAATTAATAAAGATTTATCTAAAAACTCTACACCTCAAAAATGATTGTTGTCTCCTAAATAAACAATTTAACGAGTTTATTGTACTGCTTTAAATATTACGTAAATGTATTATGGCCATAGGGGTATTACAATTCAAAATTCTTTCCCTGTGGATGCGGGCATAGTTTCGCATATTCCCACTTTGCCGATTCCCTCAGTTTATTAGCATGAAAGATTCTTTCCCATCAAACCAAGGCCGGCTCTTCCATTGTTTTATTATAAGATTAACGCAATACTGCCCTCTTGCAGTAAAACATTAATTCATCGGTCGTGTGGTTGTTACGACGAGAGCAGAGCAGTGAGCAGAGCGAACATAGACAGATACACACTATTAAACAAGCACGCACCTGTTGTAGTCCGATTTCTCTGCACATGCGCAAAACATCCACACTGATGGAACTGCCAAAATATCGCCTTGAGTATAACCTCCAAATCCAACAGGAACAGTCGAGAAAATATTAGAGATGAAGGCTTTCATGCAGCCGTACGCAAGATACCTACAACAAAATGCCTGAAGGCATGCGGGCAGCAGCAACAAGTCAAAAAGTCAGAGCGACACGCAAGACGTGCGAGAGCGGATTCTTAGAGAGAGAGAGAGAGAGAGAGAGAGAGAAAAGAAAAATATATTTTATTTATCAACAAAACAAAAATACAATGCAATTACTTGTAAATAAGTTTCAGAAAATAAAATTGCATTTATTAATTAATATTAATTAATTATTAAGAGAGAGAGAGAGAGAGAGAGAGAGAGAGAGAGAGAGAGAGAGAGAAAGGACCATGTGTATATGTCTTATATAGTGTCGATTCCGTATAAAAGGGCAACATTTCAGAATCCGGTTCAGGAAAGAGATATCTCGAAAACTCCCATTTTTCTCCCGACTTTAAGATGCTGTTTTTCGTACGTTTAGGTACGGAGAGAAAACTTCAATTAAAATGTAAAAATTTTATTAGGAACATTGACGCAAAACTATAGTAATTTGATCACAGACTTACACACACTCTAAATTTTGAAAAAAATTGTAGTAATTTTTAAAATTTTTGAACAATGCCAAAAACATCAAGTAATCTCCTAATTTTTTTATCTAATAAACAGGTGCACAACTGGTACTTATATTATATACTTATAGATAATCCAAATAATTATAAATAACTAATTAAATATAAGAATTTTTTTCGGCCGCTGTCGAGATCAGACCCCGGCCCACCCGCCGAATGAAAAACGGAAGACTTACCAAGCGCGCTACTGCATGATTAAATTGTGTATTAAATCATCGTAGATTAAATTTAGATTTCATAATCGCTAAATATTGCAGTATAAGATAAAGCCATAATTTAACGGTATGAAAATGAATAAGAATTAAAAATATCAAATTTCGATATCAAATTATAATTTTTCTTGAAATTACATATTCGCAAAGAGCGCGTCGAGCTATCCTAGATTAAAAAACATCCCTGTATACCAATTTGTTGCCAACTAAAGACATTTGAAGAAAATATAGCAAGGACAGTGGGTATTTTGATCGAATGCTCCGCTGCTCCAAAGTGCCAAACAGAGCCGCTACGCATGCGCCACGCACCTGCGCACGTGTCCGCGCACCCGTTTATTATGCAACGGTTATTTTGCAATGTTTCCTTGAAATAATTTTTGTCTTTCTGCTTATGCTAATGTAAATTAATTCTTCGTCTGTGCTTCCTGATATTTCAACTGTTACTGTTAAAAATTAAAGCCGTAGTAATTTTTGAAAAATAAAATTTGTCTTGACTTTCAATTGGCTTAGAGTAAAATTTTTCTAAATTTGAAGAAAAATAACAGCTATTCAATTATATGAGCAACTTTTCTATGACTGTAAGAATTATTGCAGCTTTAGAGATTCAAAATATATCTATTTTTGACATCATTTTTTAAATATTTAATTTTAAGTAATCGCTTAGCTCTAAATGCAAAAACTAGTGACTTCTTATCGCGTATGAAAAATGCACTTATTAATGTCATCAAAACACATATCTTTCTAAAGTTTCAAGATCATGAAATGAATTTTACGAACGTTATTGATAAATGAAAAAATAACATTTTAACGGTTTCTTGTTTTCATAATTTAAGGGACTGTGCAAGGGTAGGAATCTTTGCGACTACAGCACACCTCCTTTTTGGAAATGTAGTAAGCCTCAAAATTGTACTCAAATATATAGGCTAAGTGTCTTTTGTTATTATTATAAAGAATTTACATGATTTGCCTGGGTATTACTTACAATTAGTTCCATGTAAAATACTAAAATGACTGGCCTAATGTATTAGTACGAGACTAGCTTACGTGTCTTGGGCCGTAATCGCACGTTAATTTATTCTAAAATGTATAAAAAAATATTGGTATATATAATGATAATTTTATAATAAATAAAATTGTGAACAGTACTGTTTACTCCATTTACAGACTAATAAATAACGAGTGTCCCAGCATCCAACTTTTTAGAATCATCACCACACTATATGATTTTAACAAAAAAGCATCTCTTTGAATGATCTTTCTGTACTGAAAATATAAAAATGGCCTTTAAAAAAGTAAAAATTGTGGCAAGTATGATTTTTCTTCCTCAGTACAATTAAATTTATTTTTTAACCAAATCCTACTATGAAATAAAATCTCTTTAGTCGCTGTATCTATAATCTCTTTCCGATAATCGTCATAAATGAAAAAAACAATATATATTAGGTTTTTGTGCATAACATCAAATACATATTTTCAACTAAATAATCAATTCATTATTACAGTTTCGATATTATTGTAATTTGAGCTAAAGAAAGTTATAAAATCAAGTCATAAATTACTGTCAAGCATTCTTTTTGTCTCAGTAATGCAAATGAGATAAATAATTCCCTATCAGTTTACAAGAATCTTCCAAGTTATATGCAAAAATGCGGCTGAAGAAAGTTGTAAAATCATCTCAGAAATTGTCAAGTATTCTTTTTGTCTTAGCAGTTTGTAAGTCATTTTAGTTATTCCATTACTTTCTTCTCTTTTCAATTTTGTACAATGTCTTTAATCTTAAAATGATTATGAGTATACTTGGTGGCATGACGTTAGACAGTTTAAAGTGACGAACAAAATGTAAGATTATAGTAGTTGCAATCGAGTGCAGCTATAATATAAAATCAATGAAACTTAAATTAAAATTAATAAAATGAGGCGAAAAATTCGTCTATATATAATTTCTTGTTTTTTGAGTTTTGTTACTATTTATTACGACTGAATGTATTGAAGTCATGCACATTACTTCTTTCGATACTTATATGCTTTAAAGGATTCTTTGTACAAGTGCTTATAGAAAATCTTTTCTGATCAAATGTTTGCAGATGTAATAAACATGATATATTTCCTTGCAAGTTTCATTAAATTAAATGTCTGAAAGGTGATAGTATCAATCAGCAATTCCATTAATAACTTGAGCTAAAGTGCCTAGTGATTGCGGCCGTCTTAGCAGGAATTTCATTAATACGGATTGCTACTCGATAGCGGTCCACTCCAAGTGATGCGCACCGGTAAGACGCTTACCAGGAAAGGGGGCGCAAATGTCGGGCAAAAGTAAAGTAGTAGAGCCGGAGACTAGATGCAGAGAGAGAGAGAGAGAGAGAGAGAATGAGAATGTACAGAGCAAAGCCACAGGTCAATCACGGAACAGCTTTAGCTGCAATAAAAATTTATTTTGCGAGCGCGAATAGCCCGCTGTCCTCTGAGCCATTATACGGCCGCGTTGGCACACGTACCCAGTATGAAAGAAAAACGAAGAAGGTGGACGGATATAGAGGGTGGATTAAAAAAAAAAGAGCAATTTGATTATCGAAACGATGGGAGGTGCATCGCGGGCGGTGGCAAGGCGAGAAAAGTGAAGCGTCTCATGACTCTCTATCTCTCTCTTTCTCTCTGTCCATTCCTTCTCCCTCTCTCTCTCTGTGTCTTCCATTGTCGCAGCTTGTCGATCGATTGGTGCAGCTTTTGCTCACTCGCTCGCGTCGCTTGATTTCGTTTTCCCTGGCAATGATCTCGACAGGTCCGGAAAGCGCGCGATATTATGTCATTTATCTTCGTCCAGTGCTGCAAAGAAGCACAGGGGGAAGGAAGGAGAGGGCGAGTCTAGAGAGACAGCAGCTCCGGTCATGGTCTATGTTGTAAGCCGCTTCTTCTCTCTTCTTTCTCTCCCTCGACTTTTTCCCTTGCCCCCTTTATCGCTTTGCATTAGCCCTGCCTTTATCGTCGAGGAGCCACTTTTGTCGCGCTCTTAGTGCCGAGACTTGGCTCTTCTCCGCCCTATATACGTCAACTCTTATTCGGCAGACCTTGCTCTAATCTGATTTTTCCCTCGTCTTTAATGGAATCGCACGTTCCAAATGCCTCGTCTGCATTTGTCTCGAATCAAAAAAACAGCAATATTAAAAAATTCTATTGTTTTCACATTTCATGAAATTTTCCGTTTTAAGGGGATGACGAAGGGCTAATCTCTACTATCACCTGACTTTACATCATTTTTTTCAATAAAGAATGATTATGTCAATTCAGGATTAGGTTATTTTTTTAAAATGGAGACAACATACTAGAAAAACATCAGGCTAGATAACGGTGATTCTTGGCTTCGACTTACACTTGACTGCTGCAACAAGCACGGACACACTCCTTGACTAGCATAAACTTTTGTCAGCACGGCAACTACCGAGGAAGGCGGAGGACTCTGTTTTACCAATAGACTGTAGCTAATTTGCTAGTCACGGTTTCATACTTTTCTCCTCGCGTACTGAATAAAATTTGGTAGAAACTCTAAAAATTCTCTACAGAATTGGGCTCAACAGAGAAAATTGTGAAAAACCGGAAAAAGTTAAAAAGTTATTTACTGCCGTTTAAGACCAAGACCCCTTAAATGCTTGAAAAACGAGAATTTTTTCACATAAATGAAACAATTAGAGCTTCAATATGTGCCTTTAGTTGTTTTTAGCGACCTGAAAAATTTGTAAGTTTACTTTCCGAAATGTAACGTGCAAGTCACATACAGTCTTAAGGGGCAGCCGGACGAGTATAGTTGCGACTTTTACGGTTTCATACTTTTTTCGCTCAATTTTCAATATTTTAACATTTTGCAAGTTGAATCCAATTCTGTGAGCTACAAAGAATTGGGCTCAACACGATAAATGTTAAAATATTAAAAATTGAACGAAAAAGTATGAAACTGCAATCGTCGATGACTATACTCCTCCGGTTTCCCGTTAATGAAAAATTATCGATGTTTTTTTATTTTTTTATATTTTTTTATTTTCTAAATAATTGAATGTGTATAGGTTAAAGTATGTTAAGGTGTATTTATATATTTTTTTTATTTGTTTTACTTATTCATTGTTTAACGGACATTTCATGTCCTTTACATAAATATAAAATATAAAATAGACATAGCATAGCATAGCTGCATGTCATAAAAACAAATATTACATTTAATGAGATGCAGAATCATTATATAAATTAGAATATGTGTATAAAAATCTTTAAAAACATACGTTCTGAAACAATATCTACAAATTGATCTTGTAATTCTATAATTTGCATCGATTCAATTGAAGCTAATTGACTAGCATTATCTATTTGGATGTCTGGAGCAATTTTAGAATCCGATGAATCTAAATTTATAATTTGATCACAAGTCGAATATGTTTTTTCTAATTCGCCACTGTTTTTCCATGATTCGAACT
>UELV01081676.1:0-18211 GCA_900490015.1 Megastigmus stigmatizans
AGAGAGAGAGAGAGAGAGAGAGAAACGGTAGGAGGGCGAGCGGCGGGATAACGTTTTCTCTGTCTTTTCGCGTCCCGCGCGCCCGTATTTTCTCGTATATAACAGAGCGGCCTCTCCGCCCTGCTCTTGTGCCCGACCAACCGTTGGCCTGCTGCTACTGTTACTACTTCTGCTGCACTGGCTTACGCATCTCTCTGGCTTTATCTACTTAAATCGTTGTTGAAAGACGCCGAGACGGAAGAAAATTCTTCGTAAGAAGTTTCCCAGGCCCCTCCGAGAAAAAAAATCTTATTAATCGTCGGCTTTGAAAGCGATGAGGACTCTACTTTCGTCTATTTATTTTTTTCTTCTTTATGAGATTCTTCGGCGATGAAGCGCGCGCTCACAGTGAGAGGACCTGGAGAAGTTGATGCTTATCTCTCTTGCGAATCGCAGCATAGTTTGAGTTTAAAATGTAGGCCTTGTTTATCGTGAATTTCAATGTGTCGAGAGAATGAAAAGTGATTGTTATATATATATATAACACGTTGCTTTGAGGGGAAAGTTGCGATCGGTTACAAACAAGCTTTTGCTATACTCGCACTTGGCCTGATCCATTTTCTTTGTGATGCGTACGAAAATATATTGACGTACTCTGGTAAGCTTTAGCTGAGTGAAGGTGGGGAAGGGAGGGATAAAAAAAATCTGTTTGCGTACTCGTAACAAATGTATTATTCAACGTGAAAAGCGGTGTGCGGACGTAAAAAATTCGTTTGAAAATACCACATTCACGTGTGGGTGGGTATAAGCGTTTCGAGCTAAAAATACAGCTACGTGGGCTATGTAACGTGAAAAACTTTTAATCTGTCAGGCGAAACCTCCTCCCCGTCGTGTTTTTCGGCAAAGATTATATTCTTATAATCCAATTTGTCGTAAAGTTTTTTACATTATCGAGCAGCCGAGCCCTTTTTATAAAGCTTATGGCGTTTTTTTTCTTCTTCACGCTTTACGCCCGCGAGTTAACATCTTATTCCGGTCGACGTTTTACGAGAATTCATACAAAATTCCTCGTAGAATTTGCAATATAGTGTCTTAGTGTAATAGCGTTTCCCCGGTAAACTCGGCGCAGCCAAATCTAATCACACTTGAGCATCTCTTCCGAGGATCGTTTGTTTGAATTGAAGCTCCCAGCGGCTGATTTAACACTATGCCCTTAACGACTTTTTTCCTGCCTTGTCCCTTTTCTAATGCTATTGAATTTCCATCCGCGACTGCTGGAAGCAGCTTACGGATTTTTGAGATGTAGCGTGCTTGTAATTTACCTGTACTCTTTTATGAAACTACATTACCAAAAAAAAATCTCATTTTCAAAATGAGTTTTAGCTTTAGAATGAAATTTCTTTGTTAATAATTTAAGCGAATTAAATTTTATACCGTAATGGCTGGTCTTTAATTCTATAAAAAGTAGTTTCAAAATTATTTTGCGTAAAAATAATAATGCTATCAGCATAAAAATGTATGATATTTAAAATTATTATGCAAGTTTGTTTCGTATAATATTAAAAAAAAACGAAAACAAATTGCCAATCAAAACATAATTTACTGCTTAATCCGATATAAAAGTGCCTTTTATGGATGAAATCGATTCAGTGCTCATCGTTGTCATTGGGTATATTAATTTGTCATTTGTTTCGCTGATAATACGAGGCAAAAATATTGTCCAGCGCTTTGATGGAACAGAGAAAGAGACAAGTCGCTTAACGAGAATACGAAACTCTGTACGTTTCCTGTGGCGAGCGCACATAATGGCAGAATGAGAGAGAGAGAGGGAGGACCAGCTCGAACATTTTGCAATTAGGCAAATTATATGGATTTGTCCCACATACAGGAACATTCGGGGCAGGCGGATTTAACTTGCTTTGAATCATTAGGCGAAACTCTACGGCACCTTGTCAAACAGTTCAATAAACCCAGAGCTGATTCCTGGTGGACTTCAAAGCAATCCCGCCTCTGTCGCCGCAGTGACGCCGCTGTCTCTCGCTCTCTCTTTGCGCTCTCTGGGTTTCTGGCGCGTTGCACAGGCTTGCGCTCCTCTCTCTCTCTCTCTCTCCCTCTCTCGTTTACTCGGTCCCTGGGATATATCAACGAATGGCTGCGGGAAACGAGGCTGGATTTTAAAGGAGAGACAGCTCGCTTGTTCGGCGACAAATTTCATACGCTCGAAAATGTTTTATAGCGCGCGCGGCTTTCTCAGCTCGATGATCATTACGAATTTCAAATAAAAGTGGGACAGAGACGACGATGCGCGACTCTCCTCTTCTGTTTTCCACACTTCGGAAGAAAGGGGGTAGCTTATTTTTATGATTTTTGCCTTATTCGCAACCTCAAAATTATATGTAATAAATTTTATTTTAAGATATATTAAGATTTGGGACAAAGTGCAGCAATCATTTGGTTTTCGAAGTCTAAGAAAGCTTTTTATCTCTTCTCATACATAATGCCTCTGTAGGTTTCGCAAAGCTATTAAAAACTGTGTTAATAAATTGTCATGTCGCCGCAATGGCTTCCTTATAATGCATAATTTTATGATACTTAGTTGGCTAAGCTCATCGATCAACTAAATAATAAGAAAAATAACATTACGATCAACACATAAATTGTGAAAGATTTTAGTCCCTGAATCATTTTTAACGGAGAAACATTTTATCAAAGCATAAATGATTTTTTTTGCAGGACAACGCTACGCAGAGAAGTGGACCGCTTTACGAACGGAGATGAGTTGAACACTGGATATGATGTTGAAAAGACTTACGGCCATGTTGGCCGTTCTTTTGATGCACTTTATCGGATTATCAAAAGCCATAATCTCCTCAGGTCAGTAAAAGCCTTTTACGTAATTTTGAAAATAATTTTATTAAAATGATCGCTATAACGCGTTACTCAATAGAGAGATTCGCGGGGCTCGATATAAAATCATTGGATGGAGTTTCTTTTTTAAAATTATTAACGGCGCTATTTATTTGAAGTATTTTGGATGGTTGTATTTATTTTACGGGGCTTAATACTGCATTTAAGATAAGACTTCTTTGAGAAAGTCAAGCCTTATCCTTATTATAAATATATGAAATGTTAAATGAGTTTTTCGCTAATGTTTAAAAATTGTAAAATTTATTAAGTATTAAATATTTATACCATAAAATGTGTCTACATAGATTTGTACGAGATTTTTGATTGGTACATAAATAGATTAAAAATTTAAATGATGTGTAATCAAAAAAGCAAGCCAATTACTAGTAAACGTATCTGATAATTGAGTTTGTCGATAGAACACAGTAAATAGCCTTTTGAGCATTTTTAAAAAAACGTCGTTTAATAAATAATACGTTTTGATGAGAATTTGATGAGAATTTGATTTCAAGGTAGATTCAAAACAATCTCTCTTTTCGAAACAATAAAAAAATCGTGGAAACAGAGCTCGTTCAAAATTCAAATGACTTTTTACTGTCGTACTGCACTTTTTTTAAATTGGCCTCGCATACTTAACTTTAAAAGTTGGTCTGTTCCATTAAAAAATTTGGCAAGCACTCCCTGATTTAAAGTTATACACATGAAGCAGGCAGAGATCTTATTTTTACGTCAGACTAAAATTTGATATTTAATTTTCAAGGCGCACCTTTTCCATTCGATTCGCTCACGTGCAGTCGATGACCTACTTCGAATTTTCGAAGCATTCCTACGTGCGTGTATATATTTTAATTCTTCTGTTGTTAGTTTCATGCTAGACCTATTTCAGATGTGCTCGAAAATATAGTAAATACTTTTATCTACGTTACTTTTGATCGAACTCTTTATAGCGTTTTGAGTTCTATAAAATCTAATATTTTTAAATTACTATTAAATTTTGATAAAATAAATTCACATTAAACGTTGAATTTATAATTTATACTTCTATTACGAAATTATATTAGATTAAATTTATTCCAATGAAATATTTATATAAAATCCTTCATTTTGAAACCATTTAAATAATCATATTATTTGATAAAATATTTAACCCTTTAAAACTTTTTTTTTTGAGTGATCTGTGGTGATTAGTAAGTTAATTTTTGTAATAAAATGATTTTTTTTGGATTTCTTTCGGCTCTAATTCAATGTAAGACCTTATAACTGTATTATGTAACGTGTAATAGTCTAGTTTAATCCATACTTATATATTGTTAAAATTTATGTTGATTCACATAATTGTGTAAAACCAAAATTATATTTGTCTATTCCAATAGACGCCAGGTTCGAAAGGGTTAAATACTACTTGTCCAATCCATAAGCGATTAATGATTGAGGGGGAAAAACCGCAACGCATATGTAAATAGGCATATTTTTCGGTTAAAAAGAGAAAAGAAGTGAGAGGAGGAAGGGAGCATCTCGAATTTTCTTTTCTTATAGATGTTGTTAAGTGTCAGAAGTTCAAAATTACCTCTTCTTGGAATATAATAGCAAAAACATATGCTGCACTGCTCTAATGAGAAGCATTTAAAAGTCATTGATGAGAATAGAAGCATTCAAAGTTTTCGGTTGTGTTCAGCTATAGAATAAGTATATTAAGTATATTTATATTCTCTAATAAATTGTACTATTATCTAACTTATCAATTAAATGTAGTACGCTGGAAATTTTATATCTAACAATATATAATTAAAAGTTTTATAAGTTTTTTAAATTAAATATATTTGATAGAATAAAAGATATATATATGTAAATTTAAAGATTTAAAATATAACATAGTAGTTTAAAATTTTGTAAGAATTTAATTTTAATTTTTGATGAAAGCATTTTCTTCAGCTGGCAGAATGGAAAATAAACGTATTAAAATTCAAAAAAATCTGTAAACCTTTTAATGATGTAGACTTAATTATGTGTCTACCTTATCATTCTAATTAATTTTGTTAATATACTTGTGTAGAAATAAATTGGGGTAGAATTTTTACTGTGTTGACTTTATGTGTAGACCTTGTATGATTAAAGCTTCACTGGTATCGTCAATTGGTCAAGTTTGTTCCTAAAAATGTATCAGCTCTCAGAAAATTTATCTTCATTAAAATTTGAAATAAAATAGGATGGAAAAATATCACAAAGCGTCGGTTTAATTTTACCTTAATTTTGTGTTCGAGGATTAATTATAACCATACTTATCTATTAATGTGCATTATACGACAACCAGTTATTTCTAAAAGAACCTTTGATGTACCAAATATTTAATAATACGATGACTATTAGTATTTTTTCACATAGCTTCGCGACCCGCGCTACTTGATATCTTTTCCGCTGGCGTGTTTACGCGCAAACACAAACATAACCATACCATATGATGACTATTTGTATTTCTCGTGTCACGTGTCTTCGCGGTCTGCTCCACTTTCTATCTCTATATATATTTCTATTTGATAAATGTTCAATACCGACGCATAGTGTACCAGCCGGATAACGGCGGAAGTACGTCATCGTTGGAATGGAACTCGTATGATGCTGGAGAAGAAAAACAAAATTGGCTAATGGAATATAACTCATAAAATGCCAATCAAGCATTACTTGTAATATGCCGGGAAAAAGAATTAGAGGTTAATTAAAAAGTGTTAATTCCAAGTGCCACACCCCTTGATTCATTACTACCAATTAATAATTTGTCAATAATTAATTATACTTCTAATTGCATTAATATTTGTAATACAAAAATTTATCGACTCGATAATGAGAAAATTTATGTTATCCTCGCACTTTTATTCGACGAGAGTCACATTATGTAAAATATAAGCATCAATTCCTATCACTAATTTCAAAATTATTAATTCTAATAAAGAAAATTCTAAAAGCAGAAATTCCATTTATACCAATCAGACTTGATGAAATAGACATACTGAAAGATTTCTCTGAAAATGTTGGAAAGCACGGTCGACTTTGAGTCCATTAACTTCGTGCAATTAGAAACGAGTGTTATAGCCAGCACATAAGCAGCCGTGAGAGATCGAGCCTCAAACCATTAATCGGACTTGTGCGCACTGTAATTTTCGCCTAATTTGCGATAATCCATCTGGAAAGCGCAGCGAGACATGAATTCTAAATTGCCCAGGTTGCCAGTGTAAATAACATTCGCCGCTCTCTTTTTCTCTCTCTCTCTTTCCCTCGGTAGCACGGCTCGCTTTTTGTTGATAGCAATGCCATCGAAATTTAGCGCGCGCACCGTAAAGCACTCCAGTGCCTCTTTTGCGATTTCACCTGGTGCGAGCTCTGCGTGCCTCTTTCTTTCTCTCTCTCTTTCTCTCTCTCTCTCTCTCTCTCTCTCGCTCGCTCGCTCGGTATGCGCAGTGTGTCTGAGTGGGAGCGCGAAATACGACTGACGGATGGTTTGTCTAATTCAGGGCTCTTGCGCCTTCTAGACCGTGCTGAACTTTAAACGTATTGCGTTTTCATCTCCTAATTCATTCATTAAATTAATGATAGCATATACGCATTTTTATTTTAATTTTAGCGTGAATTATTCCGAGCTTTAGAAATGAATTTTCATAGAAATTATTTTTCTAAAAGGTTTTTAAAATAATACCTACCAGTGTTGTAATTAAATGGCTTTTTCTTTTAGTCAGCACAGATAATGCTATGATTCTGAATATGTATATATATATATATATAAAAATACAATTAATTTCTTGTAATGGAATTTTTATAATTACTTTTAAAACTGTGCACATCCGAGAAAATAAAAGTAAAATACAAACGAAAAAGCATTGTAACTTTCTTCTTCGATACTTTCCAATTTCGAAAACGGCGAAACTTTGGCAACACTGCAAGGCGCCGCACACGAAAACACGCGCAGTGCATTTCTCAGCCCCTAGCGAACTATAAGCGAATGGTAGAGCGACGCAAATCCCGCTATCGAAACAGATGTCGTAAGGGGGGACAAAAAAGAAAACGAGGGAAGCCGTAAAAATTTTGGCCAAAACCGAGGGGATCTCAACTTCGGAGCAAGAGAGAGAGAGAACCAAAGTCCCAGTGTGCACGGACTGGTACTTTCGCCTAAAGCATCGTCTTATCAAAGTAATACCGAAGGAGCACATGCTACGTTACGTAGCCTCTCAAACCTGCAGAAACGGCGCATCAGTTTGGCCGAGTGTGCCGCTCGCTGATAAGAACAGCTCTCGCACCATCCATGTAAGAGAACGAGAGAGAGTGAGAGAGAGAGAGACGCTAGATATTCTCAGCGAGAGTTTGCTTTTCCGGATTGAAAGCGTCTTTCGCTGTTATGCTTTCGTGCAAGTGTCCCCGTGTAGTAGCCCTTTCCTCCTCCTTCTTCCTCCCGACGAATTCCGAGCTTTGTAGGTATTATATAGAGACGGCGAGAGAAGGTTATATATGCAGGTACTTGAAATGAGGCAGAGAGAGAGAGAGAGAGAGAGAGAGAGAGAGAGAGAGAGAGCGAGAGAGACTGGGACACTTGGAGAATCGTTCGATGGGATTGGGGGCAAACGTGTGTGCGTGATTTCGACCCTATACATTGTTATAAAAGTGGGCAGTAACGAATCGACGAACGAGTTCATGGAAAATGTACAGCAGTCAAGGAGGGGCTCGAGATGACGGGCGCCGGGGAATTTTAGAGCTGATGATGTGTATAGGGCTTGAAATTCCGTTGGAGGGGGATCGCGAATTGTTTATTTCAGACGAGCCAACACCAACTGATAATACTGATTCCTGGTACTTATATTTCCTTCTCAAACAATTGCAATGCTGTAGGCTTTATTGCAACAAGTTTTCGCGTGATTAAAATGATATTCTATCCGGATTTCAATTTGATTGAGTAGAAGATTCGCTGATTAGCACGAGGTTTACTTAGCGCGCCGTTTCAAATGTGGGCATGGCTATACATTGCTTTAATGTCTATGTACATTAGCTGGAGGAAGTGAAATGTACGTATCCCTCGGTGTACTTGTGTATTCATGCGTATAGGAGATGTCTATGTGTGCTATTGGAATCAATGATCGGATGGGGGTCACCTATAACCTCGGGCTTATACACCTTCTCAACCCTACATCTTTTATCCTCGATTACGGTGAACTCAGTTTGCAATCATTATTTTAAGCTCAATCGAAATTTCTCACCGAGCTATAAAATGAAAAATTATTAAAATTATTAAATGTTACTTTTAACCGAATGAAATTTATGAAAAAAAAAAACATTCGTGCTTTATTGCGCAATTTTTTCAATTACTTATCTTTTCCATTAGAATTCAAGTCTATTATATTTAATAATGTATAATATTCATGCACAAAAATCATGTTTTTAGAATGGAGTATAAATAAAAAAGATATAATATTTCATTCATATTAAAACTATAAACTATATATTAAACATTAAGAAATATTACTTTTGTCAGTTTATAAACTATATACTAAAAATTTATATTTTTGCTAAAAATTGTTTCTCAAATAGATCAACCCATTTGTACACATATGTTTAAATATTCAAATTTTAAAAATCGGAAATAAACCACATTACGTTAAACATTAATTTATTACGTCCAATTAAAAGAATATTACTCCCTACATTAAATTGTATTAACAGATAAAATGAAACCTCCTAAGTCGCCATTAAATGTCTTTAATAACTAATCAATTCCATTTCAATATTACGACAAACTTAAATGTCATCCCGTTCGTGCGCGTAAAGCTTAGTCGAGGGAGGAAATGGGGGATAGAGCTTCCATTACAATCTGCGAGAGAAAAAAAAACAAACATTTCGGTTCTCAATGGAAAAATTTTGCTTGCATTGCAGGTGGCAAGCCAGCCTCGAAGCTGGACCAACTACCCAAGAACCTCTGGCACGAGCTGAGCTCTCCTTTCACCGAGGTGAGTGATTTAAAGCGGCAATTTATTTTCTAAATGCACAAGCGTCCCGAATCCCGAGCGCAGCTCGCAGCTGCCGCGCACACCCCCGTGTAATGAAGTCGACCACCGGCATCGGGATTTTCGAAAATTCCAACCGCGTTGGGAAATGAAAATTTTCGCGCAGTCGGTTATATCGCGAGGGAGCGAATTATTTTGAGGTCTTGCCCGCAGTGGCTGCAATTATCGCGCCAAAGTGATCAAGTTGGATTACCTTGATGGCGTCGTATACGTAATTTCATTGCGCAGTCGAGTATTATTTAATCGTAAAAATGTTTATACATAAAACGGTTTGTAAATGCATATGCTACAGTAAGCTTTTGAATCGATGCGCAGAAGTTAATTATTATATTTTTGGAGTAGCTTATATGTAAATTTGCAATTTATATTTACAGCCTTTCGTACGTAGATTGAAGTTTACCAGCGGTATTACATAACAGCTCTATATCATCGGTTATACAGAGCTCACGCGCCTGATATTTAAACCAAAATTTGTGACTCAATCTCGAAATGTTTCGTAATTCTTGGGAAAATGCGTTATACGTGGGAATTGTGCCGATCCAGCAACAATAAGCATCGCTGCATATCGACCAGTCGTCGATATTTTTTGTAACTGAAAATAAATAATCTCAATTTTCGAAAGAAACAATCGTTGACCAAGAAAAGTCTACGGGAAGAAAACGGAAGAGCAAAAGTCCATAACAATGTTACACGCGTACGTCGAGTAAAACTTGGACGGCTCTCGTGAAGAAGTTGTATTTGGCCGCGAGCTGAGTATAGTAGAGTCGGTATAGGCCTCGGGTTTTTGAAAGAGCGAAGTAGAGTAAAGGGGGAAAAAAGTGCCTCCTCACGTCGATGCTTGCAGAACTACGACGAGGAGAGCTTCGCTACGGAAACTGGAGCGACTCCCGAGCCGAGGCCTTTCTTCGAGGATCCCGATAGCAACATAACGGTGCAGCTCGGCGCTCAAGTCTACCTGCATTGTCGGGTGCAAAATCTTCAAGGTCGGACGGTAAGTCACTCTCTCTCTATTATTTGCTATATCTTGAGCCCCGGACGTAATATATGGGTTTTGACGAGGTTCCATATTTTTTACTTTACTCCACGCGAACTTTGTATATATTCGAGCCCACCCGACTATTACGTGCATGTTTATTGGGTGCACACCGGGTATCGATCCGAATATATACTTTCGTGCATTTTCTGTGCACGAATGATTAGTTATAGTCCCGGGTATGTGGATTGATGATTTCTTTCGGACAGCGGATATTAATTTGTTGATTGCTGTAAATAGAGTATTAATAATTATTATACGAGGCAGTGGATAATTTAATGTAATGAACATATAAACGAGACATAGCTTCTTGTTATTAAGTATACTGAGAAAAAATTTTTTTTGAATCAAAGACAGCTTTATTGTGGGCGGATGATAAAATAATTTGTTATATCAAGAAGAAAAAGTTATTGATTCAATAAAATATTCACTCATCATCGAATCAATACATATTTCTTCTTGATTTAAGAAATTATTTTATCATCTTACTGTATACTGTAACGGACCCGTTTTGCGATCCGTTTGAATTTATATATGATTTATAATTTTAATAGGAGTACGTTCGGTGCTAAACTCTTGGATTTTAAATCGTGTTTACTGATTTTTGTAAGCACTTGGAGTCGTGTATGCATAGTGGATTCCCTATTATCTTTAACGTTTCCTATTCTCTTTAACGTTTGCAATGTAGACAAAATTTCAATGTTTTGTTTTTTTAATGAGTCGGTAAATAAGTCAGCGTTGTTGTTTTTAGATTGCTGGCATTTAAATTTTAAAAGGTTCGAATGGGATTTTGTTTCGGAAGCACTGATTTTTTTTAGAAATTCGGCTGTAGTCGTATTACATAAGGAAATCAATGGAATTCGAGGGTACATACAGGCAGTTTCGCGACATTAGGACGTTGATGCCGATGCACTCGTGTCCGAGGGTAGAGGATGATATTCGTTTTGGTAGCGTAACTGACCCACTGCAACGCAATGGTGTAAGCCAGTTGACTCATCCGCACCCTGTAATCACTTAGCGGCGAACTCCAACCCCTCCACCTGGTGCGTTATACATTGACTTGCTCAGCTAAGACTTTTACTCGTTAGTACTGGGAGTAAGGGTCTTTCTATACAAGGTACCGCAGACATGATTCACATCCACGTATCGCTCATCTTTCACTTGTCACTGTCATGGGCTCATGGAATGCGTCATGACATTAATGATTTTCTTTCAAGTATGTTTTTCTTTGACTCTTTTATGAGTATCTAGGTAAAGACTCGAAATTTTAGCTTTAAACTACTTGAAATTTATTGTCATTTTTGTCTATAAAAGATGTAGGGGTCGAGAGCTCGAGTTCGTGCTCGCTTTGCGTGCTCTCGATCTTAACTGAATTGATTGCGGCTTGATGCGGCCGTCTTTATTACAGTCGCGCAGGACCATGAATCTCGATCGCACGTACACATTCTATTACATTCTATGGTCATAACCTTTTACAGAAAAACCATGAAAGTTGTAATTTTGTTACTTTTCGTTTTCGTTTATTTGTTTCGCCTGTGTCACATATATATCACCAATATTTTAATAATTTTTATAGTATTATGAATAAATTCTATAGATTTCTATCGAATTTCGCTAAAACCTGACAATAAAAAAAGTTATTAATGTTTTATATCACGAATCATGAATTTTCTATAATTCATAAACTTTATGATTGTTGTTAATTTGGAATTGTTGTTATAAACAATGATTTTTATTATTTATATGCATTTTTGCAATTTCATGTTTCGTGAAGATATATTTATTTTATTTAATTTCTTGACATAATAACGTATAAAGTAATGTAGCTCAGTTCAGGTGCGTCATGATTTTTGTATTGTTAGTATTTGATTATTTTCATATGACAAGTGCTTGAATGTAGTGTCTCTTTTTGGATAACCTGAAAAGTAAAATAAACTCTCGAAACGTGAATTGAATAAAAAAAAAGTTTAATTTGCATATAATCGTTGGCGTCAATCCTTTCTACTCTACTATTTTTATAACAATGCTTAGTACAATATTCCAGATGACTCTCTTATTTATATCGCAATGGTGAGTATAAGTGACTCCCTTTTCTAGGCTGCCGCTCGCGCGCGCTCTTCCGGCCCTTTTGTCAGCGTGGCACGACTTGGGTTTTTCCCTTCGATCTAAAAGCTTTTCTCGTGTACCACCGCCGTTGCCGTCCCATCACCAACGAAATCCTTCGCTGCTGCACGGCGTCCTTTTTGCTCTCCACTTCTCTTTCCCAAGCGTCGCACGATGAACTCGCTTAAACTGCGGAATGTCGTAAATAACTGCTCTATATATAGCCTGTTCCCACTCCCTTAATTTAGCCCATCACTCGCTCCAAAACACACACACGCGTTCAAACCCCCTCGACAATATTAATAATTGCCGATCGCGAATATACATATCGAGCGTATTAAATCCACCATTTCATTGCGATTTCGCCAATCCTCTGCAATTACACGATGAACCTTTTAAGCCATGTAATACACGAGCGACTGGGAACGATTTACCCAGAGATGAATCCTTCTCTCGGCTGCCCGAGCGATGTATTTTAATAGTTGAACAAAAAAGACCGTATGTAGGCTTTTGCGCTTTCTCTCGGCACGGATGGATTCGATTGGTTATACATTCGGCAGTAACGGCTTTTGAACTCTCCCTCTCTCTCGCTTCTCTGCCGGTCGCTTGATTATAGTCCCGACTACACGGCGGGACTTCAATATGCCCCAATTTTATTCGCTTCTCTCTGATCGAACGCCTCCCGCGTCTGTTATATACATTCATACTGCGATGTGTATATACAGAGTCGATTGACGCGAGTCGCGCGGCGATTATTATAGTCTCTCTCTCTCTCTCGCTGCAGTGCGCTTCATGTTTCATCATTATCAACGTGTGCTTTTCACGCGTTGCTCGTTCCGGTGCTGATCCTTTGAAGTCCGGCGGGGGGGCTGAAAGATCCTATGTACCCATCAGGGCTGCTGGCTCTAGAGAGCACATAAACGTTACATATATCGGATCAACGTCGATTCTTGACGAGTGCCATGAGCAGAGCACAACGAGCCCTACCAATTGATTCGTCTCGTCCTCGTTTAATAACACCGTGTGCACGGCGCCGTGTGTGTTATATAAAGTCGTGTGTGCTGGGCGGGATTATATATCGCCTGGGATTATGCGCGCTCCCGATAAAGATAATATTAGGGATTTTAGGGGGGGCTGATAATTATACCGGGATGGCGAGCTATAGCGATATTAATTTGCCTGTAAATCGAATGGGATAGAATTTTGCGCGCTTTGGTGTTGTAGGCGTGCAACCTCTGCGTGTGTGCTTTTCGAGTCTACCTCTCGCACCCCCACACCGATATAATATCAATTATGCCGACTCGTAATTTGGGGAATTGTAATAGCGTTCTGTGATTTTTCATTGTTTATGCATGATTTTGAGCGCTTAGCGGTATCGCGGTGCGGCGGTGTTATGATGTGTATTGCGAGATAATGCTCGGTGAGCTTACTTTGTAAATCTGGGGTATTTAAAGGTAGGGATTAGAAAGCAGACATATACGATATGCAATGTCGAAGCTGTAATTTTAATCCGTTAAGTTCGTCAATATGAAATCATTGACTAATCGTTCCAAAACTCACGTAGAAATTATTTTTCGCTAAGGATTATTATGGAAATTCCGCTATAAAATTCTTTTTTTTTCCTTTTATCTTTTTTTGTGGTTCTATATTAAGCTTATGATAACTTTTAGCCTACTCAAGAAAAGAAAAAGTTTATTATGGATCTGATCCTTGGATTAATATTATGAAATTTTGAGATTATTGTAGAAAAACTCCAAAAAAACTGAAAAATGTATAATGAACTGCTGTTACCAAGTTTCCAAACATGTTTACAACTTTACAAGTTTTTAAACAGAACATTATTATAAGATGTAGTATAGATAATAACGAAAGGTTGTAGCAAAACAGAATCTCAAAATAACATCAGCTTCCAGCTTTTTCGAAAACAAAAATTCCCAGATTTTTCACGTATTATATCCATCGAGCACAGGAAAGCAGCCCGAGTTCCCAGCAAAATCTTCGCGCACACGAAATCGAACTCTCCCACACTCTGTACAAACTGATCTTAACGACTAGAACAGAAGCATCCTTTCGCGAACTTGCACCTTACGCGAACTTTTCGAGCTTACGCAAATTTGACACTTGGCCCAAAAAGTTGTACAGCAGCGGGTACGCAACTTCGGAAACCCGCATACACGCGCAGTCTATAGCTATTATAAACAAAGTAGCGAGGGGATAAAAAAATTATAAATTTAAAGCGAAGCTCTCGTGGAGGGAGGCGCGAATCAGCAAGTATACGAGAGAGAGAGAGAGTTGGCAAACAATGGGGAGAGGAGCAAAGTTAGTCAGCAAAGAACCTGTCGATAATGTTAATGAGCCGTTAAACGCTCATCGGCTTTCAATGCTCTTCTCTCTCTATATCTCTCTCCTTCGGCGTAGTTTGCTATGTCAGGCAACGGGGCGGGTCGCATTCCCGAGGCCGTATAGACGCGCGAGACCCGTCTTGCATACGTTTTTCTCGCTCCCCTCCCCCCCCCCTCTTCACGAAACCCCTAGGTAATCGAAATTAGCTCGAACGACTTAATCGAGTTTGTTGAACTCGCTTCTATATCCCCCCTCGACCATATACTATAGTGGTAAGCGCGTCGCCAAGAATTTTGTGCCTTCGTGCGCGTGCAGTCACGGCAGGTTTACGAGCGCCAAGTTTTTCCAAAAGTGGATTTTTATGCGAGACGTGCGCGCGGTGTAATGGGTCGTGCGGGGATGCTTTAGCGCGGTCTGAGTATTCGACTGGATTAGCGAGCAGGTCGAGATTGAATTCTCAGTGCGAGAGCTATTATTCCTGCTTTTTTTTTCTTCCTTGGTTTGGTTTCAGTTTGCACGGGTGTTCGTTTGGATTTTTTTGTATAGCGATAGAAAAGGTTGAGCAATGGTTTTTCATGCAATGTTATATGCGTGAGTGATCGAATTGATTGATTTTGATGAATCGAGACGATGGTGCATGTCTGTTTGTTCTATACCAGACGCAGAAAAAATTATGTCTGGTTTTCGTGCACGACGGGCGATCTTGGGAAACAAGATGTATAGCGACTCGACAACAAGTATAAACGACTCGACGTTTTTCTGTGTCATTCGAACACTATAGGATTACACTGCTTTTCACCGTGACGAAGTTGAAAGCATATTTAACAAACACATCATTGAAGTATTGTTGAGTTCGTTTTCTATTTTCGACATTTTACGATTGTTGTAGATGCGGAAAATGAATTAAGTCTAGAAAGTACTCATCACCTGCTGTAAAGTAATACAAGTATTTATCACAGTTCGAGAATATTCGCAGTCTATATGGATATGAACTTGCGAATTTGCTCGATTGAGATAAGATTCTGTTCGTAATATCTTGCAAAGTAATTAATATTCTTGACTAGCGGCAGTTTATGGTTATTCAATATTTTGTTACGGTAATGTCAGTTTGGCAAACTTCGACACTATCGTGTGCCAGAGCGGTAGTTCGAGGTAATCTTATCGTGCGTACCTGCTCGTACGGGCGAAAGTATTAAAAAAACATTTAGTGAATAGCGAAGTGATTGTTTTATATCTTTTTTTAAATAAAATTATCTAAATTTTCAAATGCCTTTTGTAGCAATCCTATATTTTATCGGCCATTTGATCTGTTACAATCTTGATGTAAGAAATTCCTTTGATTTGTCGCGAGCTTATATATTCAAGTTTAAATGTTTGGTTTGTTTACTTCGGAAATCTTATATTGTATAGTAAGTCACAGCCATCGACCGTGTATACCTTGCAAACTTGAATAACTTTCTTCAGTTTACGTTCTGCGCTTCTGTCGGACACATGTCTGTATCCGCTGCGAGCGGATACATATAAAAGACTAAATAATTTTGTACCGCCTTATCATTACAATTAAAGATTTAATCCATAAACCAAATTTACGTGTTCATTGTGCCTTTATTTGTACAATCCCTTTAACTTCGATAATTGATTTAAATAAATATTTAGTGCGCCTGTTAAAATTACAAAAACTGGTGCATAACTATACACTTGATTTCCGATTATCAGTACGGGTTACTCCTGACCTATTTCGAATAAGCTTTCATTGGAGATTTTATGCAAGCTAGTTATCTATATTAAGAGCTTTCGTTGCTCAAACGTTATTTCCACGAGATAACGTTGTCGCGAGAAAAAAAAAGGAATTCTGTAAAAAAAGTGTACAAACTATGGTTCCCTAAATAATTTACCTGGTCGTTGTTGGATACCCATACACAACATAAACGAGGTTTTCCCTCGCACGTCTCGTGTCGCTCAGCCGCGTGTAAAGCGAATTCTTAAGCACATCCTTAATGTCCTTAATGTCCTGCTAGCCCCGTAGAGTTGCGTGCGCTCGTGCGTGCGTTACACGCGCCTCGTGAGCTTACCACCGAGCGACTTTCGTTTAGTCGTAACCGCATTATACACCCCCTCCTCCACTCCCTTATACACACGCGCTCTTCTCTACTCTTCCTATTACCCCGAGTTTTATCTCTTCGAAGTTTATAAGATTATGAAATTTATATTCCCGGGAGGTAGTGCGGAGCGGACAGAAGAGAGGGAGGATTGGAAAATGAGGGTTGCACGAGAAGAGAGAGAGAGAGATAGGTAAGATCGGATCGTCGTACCCCCGTGCTCAAAGAGGATTCTGCGCTTTTGTTTGCTGCCGGATAAACGGGAAAGGGATGGAAGAGAGAAGGAGAGAGAGAGAGAGAGAGGAGTGTCTGTGCCCCGAGTGTGCGACCTTGTTTAGTTTCGCAAAAACCTTTCTTTCGGGGAGATGGAATTGAAGACGCGTGCGCCTCTTATCGGAGGATTATAAGCCAGATTTTCGACTTTCTCTCTCTCTCTCTCTCTCTCTCTCTCTCTCTCCGTAAGCGCGTGAGAAATGTTATGCGAACTTCTTATGGAATTTTCCGTGGTTAACTGTCGAGAGTCGGTCGTCGATTTTTCGGCGATTAATATCTATTTGTTTCAAGATTACGTTGGCAAGGGTATATTACGCGGGTTATTTTGCACTTTATATTTATAGTCTCATCGTCAAGTGGTTATACTTTTTTTTTTAATTTTCTATTGCTACTTTATTACTTTATGCCCTAACGTATTCGTTTGCATTTTCGATCGTATACATTACACCTGGTATAATAATTACACGATGAAATAATGTTTGGTATACCGTTAAATTTGCGGTAAATACTAAAATGCACGTGTATGAGAAATTTCTGAACTTATTAGTGCATCGAACTTAATTATCGGTATTCGTATATTAAAAGGTTAGACCATCGGAAATACTTTAATAATTAATTAAGCTAAATTGAAAAAGTTGTATCCGTCTTTCATATTAACGATAATATTTAATGCACACCTACACAGATGTAAGTCTGCTCGTATAACCAATCGATTTCTCCGTAAACCAATATACAATCTCCAAGCACCAACCGAAAAAAAATCTGACTATTTGCAACTCAAAAACACATCTTGATGAGAGAGAGAGAGAGAGAGAGAGAGAGAGAGAGAAACTTGCATTATTTCAAAAATCGGAAAAACATGGAGTCGAATTTTCGCAGCCGCGCTCACGAATCTTGAATGAAAAGATGTTTTATTCATTCGCGAATCGCGTCCATTATATTTCACGCTAAATAGTGGGGGTACAAGCGGTTGGTACAGCTATGGAGAATGAGAGGACGTTAAGAGCAGCAGCAGCAGAAGTAGGAGGCTTTGTTTTCCGTATTTGCTTTCGGCGGCTGCGTTCGAAATTGAATCTGAAAAATATATAGAGAAACAGATCAGCATCAGCGGCAGCGCTAGTGTGTGCCGGCGACGTGAATAGTGATGAAAAAAAAAAGAAAAAAGAAATAAAAGGACCGGGACGCGCGAAAAAGGACGTAATCGGCTTACTCCTCGCCTCACCCCCGAATGGCAGTTTATTTCGTTTTTATTATTTTCCGGCCAGCTCCCGGCACACGGCGCGCGGTAAAGGAGTTCCCTGTTTTCGGCATTATTCGCTATCTGCGCGCGTATGTACGCGTGTGTGGGTATATGCGCGGAGATGAGGGTACGGCTAGTTCAGAGATTTATTACGAACTGGCGGAGAGAAAGAGAGCGAGAGAGAGAGAGAGAG
>UELV01081677.1:0-12746 GCA_900490015.1 Megastigmus stigmatizans
GAGAGAGAGAGAGAGAGAGAGAGAGAGAGAGAGAGAGAGAGAGAGAGAGAGAGAGAGAGAGAGAGAGAGAGAGGCAAGCTAAATGAGAGCTAATTCGCGGAGGATTTCGGAATGAGGAATTCCGCGAAACTCGAGTGCAGCGGCATTTGGGCTGGTAGGAATGGTATACTTTTGTCCCGAATTTTTGGCATTACTCGTAAACGGCCAGAGTATACGAGCCACGAAATTAAATACAATCGACTTAAATACATCGGTCCTCGATAAAAATCCCTTGTTTTCCGAACTTTCAAGACGAATAACGTAGAAATATGTGTGATTAAATAGAAAAAAAAATAAGGAATAAAAGTAAAACACACAAACAAAAACCTTCGAAGCACGCTACGTGATAAAAGCGAATGAAACTACATGGGTGCGATATACACGCATACGTTATACAACATATATCTAATACAAAACGCATGTGATCAGCCTATGATGCAAGTGATGATCAAAAAAAAAAAAGTATAGGCATGTAATGTGAAAAATCGAAAGGTAACAGGTGCGAGTGGCGAATAAAAAGCTGATATATATATATATATATATATATAATCGACTAAAAGAAAAGTAATGTAGAGCGTTAACGACGGTCACGATTAGTACAACGGACTATTGGGGTATTGACAGTGGGTCAAGTACGTTTATTCCGGCTCGTTAAGTACCATTTACACACTCGCGAGAGCTGCTTTGCCTCCGCGCATTAACGCAAGACCAAAACGAAAAATCAACAATCCCGTTAATGCCGCCTTTTTGTTAATTCATTTTTGATTATTAATATTATTATTATTATTATTATTACTGCTTATTAATCCATTACTCTTGTTATATTAATAAAAAATTAATTGTTGTAGTATTATGCTGATCAAAGATTAAATAAAAGTAAAAAAAAACTAGTGTGTCATGTACAATTAAGTAAAAAAAAAAAGAAAAGAACAACGTAAGAAACAATAGAAACAAATGTAAAAAAAGAGGTAAAAGAAGACCAAGAAAAGAAAAACGTGAAAAAACAGTAAAAAAAAGAGAGAGAAACAAACAAATTCCAAGTCTCTCCACAATCTCAATCATGTCAAAAGTATAATAAATAATCGCAATATTATATAAATATCAATCACCACCACTTCATCTCTCAAGTAAAGTAAACAAAAAAGAAGTAAACAATGAAAAAGTATAAAAAAAAAACACAACCAAAAAAAAAAGATAAATCACGATCCTCACAACTAGTAAGAAACTGCAATATGTATATATAAGGCATTATAAATACGGAGAGTATAAAAATATTCGTACGTAGGTACTTCTTGGCTTCGTATTACGTGTGCGTGTGCCGCGACATTTTCCTGTCCCTCTCCCTCCCTCTCTTTCTTTTGTCTTTCTTTCTTTCTTTCTTTCTCTTTCTCTCTCTCTCTCTCTAATTCATTATTAATTGCGCTCACTAGCTCATTTTATTTAAATAAATTCGCTGGTGAGCTTATTTTCAGGTAACGCGCCTCCCGAGACTATCGCTCCGCGTCAGGATGCTGAAACGTCACACATGATTTCAAATTTGAGACATTTTTGCCATATTTCAATTTTATTTTATAAACGGCTACTTGTTTTATGTTGCAAGTGAATGTGAAAGTTACTTTGTGCTAATTCAAACAAACGAAAAGCTTTTTTCTATACTCTCATTATGTGGCCTTGTGATGATTTGAAAAGGCAGCTCAGGAAAACTGAAACTCATTTAAGAAAGAAAAAAATAATTGCAATGTTTTAGTTTGATTAGCAATTGGTAAATTTTACATTCACTTTATTTAACTGGTCGCGCGAACAAATAACTGTCAACTTTCTCAAATAAATTAAGGTCCGGAATTTAATGTGGAACCAAAAAAAAAACATTGTGTCTTCGTCAATTTGAAAAATAAATACTAGAAAGAAGCAGTTGAAAAACTAAAATAATCTGAAATAAAACAGTTTGAAAGAGAGAAACATTTTCTATAAATCCCTTAATCGGTGCTTTCTGAAAAAAAATTCTGATTAAAAAATCAAAGAACAAAAGAGAATACAATAATCATTTCTATGGAATCAGAAACAGAATATACGTATGAGGCGAGGATTTTTTTGCTCGTTAATCAATAGATATTTCGCATTTTCTTTTTCATTTCAGCGAGACTCTTTCTCTTTTTCTTTTTCTGTGTAATCAAACTCACCCGTACTGCCCAGGTAGAACTGCGGGATATCCGGCGCGAATGCCAGCGGCGAATGGAAATGCTGCAAATGAAAATAAAAAAGAAAATCATTGCACGCAGATTATTGCATTCACGCGGGTCTTTTATATAAGTATGTATATATATCTCGACTCAGTCGTACATCATTCTCACAACTCGCGAAAGCTTTGTTTGTTTGTTTTTGGTTTATTTTTAACTGTGATTGCGTCTGCGGATCTATTTGTTTCGATAAATGATACTTGGGTGTCTGGGTGCTTCGATGCCTTCGTGACTCGGTTGTGTAAAGGTTCGATTGATTCTGCGTAGGTGTTCAAATGAATAATTACTAAAATTATTTTGTTTATTTTAACTCTCCAATATCCTTTTCAATTAAAAAAAAAGTATACATCATAAGCAAGAATCTATATTTATTTTGCAAAACCTTATCAGAATCTCAATTCGATTCCACAATAAAATTAATTCAAGCTGAGGCCAAGATTTTGAAAATTTCGCAACAACAAAAGTTCTAACCCTCGTATTTCCCGGCCTCTCTCGTGTCCGCAGTTTCGCAACAACCCACAACAACGCAAAATACAATACCGCATCCGGCGCATCATCGACGTATATCCAAAGACCAAAGCAACATGTCTTACAAGTGCAAAACAACGATGCGATGGTCTCGTGTACGCGCGCTTCGAGGGCCGCAAGAATCTCGCGCGCAATTTTAGACTAAGGGCGACGACGAGCTGCAGGCAGAAGAGAAGAAAGAGAGCAGCGGTTGGCTCGGGGCCCGATATGCCGGAAAAACGACTCGCGGAATTATTGCACTTAGTTGCTGCTGCTGGTGAGCGTGTATTTTCGCGCGTGCAAAGAGTCACCCGCGAGAGATTGAATGCTCGCGCCGCATATATGTGACGGAAATATATTGCGGAAAGAAAGGCTGTGCTGCTGCTGCTGCTGCTGTGGCGGTCTTTGTCCGCGATGCTTCTTTTGCGAGTCTTGGGGAAAGTATTTATACGGAACTGTAATTTACAGCTGTGTGGATTTAACTTTTTTATTTTGGATACGGGTGAATTTGTGTCGTTCCGAGGGAGATGAGAGTATGTATAGTTGTGACGATTCTTCGCGTTGTTCCTTTGTTTTTGGCGGAATCAAGATTGTACAATTTTAGAATCCATTGTTAGGCCTCTGAATTATTTTATAAGCAGATTAAGCGCGATGTTAGATTACGAATCCGCTGTGATGTCAGCTTTTCAAAAAGTGGTGCATAGTAAATGAACTGATCGGTATACATGCTTTGCTAACGAATTCTTAAAATACCACCAGTCATGAGGAACTTGAAGTATTCAGTGAAATTTAGCGAAGCTTAAAACGTTGTACAAAATATCACGTCTATTGATTTGTGTTCCAGTTAGTAATATTTGAAACGTTTATAACATCGTATTTTATAAACAAGATTCTTAGACCTACATAAATAATGTCAACGTACATCACCGGCTAATTTAAAAGAAAATACTTTAAGTAAATTAAACTCAGCAGCTGACTGTACACAAAAGATGTAAATTGCAATAGCTGTCCCAAAAGAAATCACAGGTTTACCGCGATTTTCAAAAAAAATCGAAATATCAGAGTAACTTTAAAATTAAATGTAGTTTAAAAAAAAAACACTCTACTCATCCGCGAAGCAGACGAACTCAAGAATCTTTCAGAGGGCAATAAAAATGATTATCCCGACCTTCCGGAACCTATAACACCTACACTGATAGAGGAATATGACGAAGACGATTTTGGCGAGGTGTCAACGACGCATCGCAATAATTATACGCCTCTCCCTCTCTCTCTCTTTCTCTCGATAAGAGAGTCGAAAATAAATTTATCCCGCTACGTGAAAGAGAGAAAGATCAAAGAAGAGATTGCGACGAAATATTCAGGAAGAGTCGGAAAGCGCGTTTAATGGCTTCTTTCATTCTTTTTCAAAATAAAGCTCACCGTTGGAAGACGCGACGTTACATTATTGAGTGGCAACAGCTGCTAGTCGAAGAGCATACGGCAATCGATCTGACGGATATGTGAGAGTGCGAGGATGATTTTTTATTTTAGGTAAGTACCGTTGTGTCTGTTTTCATTGTTTTTTTTAAGGGATTATTATTCGAAATGAAATTATTTTGATTAATTTGAATTTCTTTAGAAATTAGATAAATAGATGTACTGAGAGAAGAATATTTTTATTGTTAAGATGTTACTCTACAAATCTTTGATTCTGGCGAAATATACAGGTACTGAAAATAAGCATATACAGAACCAATGTGAACACTGTTAATTCAAGTATAGGTAAATCACTTTAGACGCGTAGATTATTTTAGACAACAAGGTATGCTAATAATTACTCGCTAAATTTAAAACAGTGAAAAACCACTTATTGAAAGTGAATATTTACATATTGATAATGTCATACTTCCTCCACTTTGAAAGAGTGAATATTCACATTATAAAATGAGAAAAATAATCACTTTTACAATATGTGGAAATGCACTTCATAATAAGTGAAAATTTCTAATTAATAATCGGTAAATATTCAATTTCAAATTATGTATCAAATTTCCACTATTTAAAGTGAAAGTTTATGTTATTTGTTTAGTGTAACCTCTCACTAGAATATCAAATACTGTAAAATGTATTATAGTGTTAGTTAAATCAATTTAAGTAAATAATTCCTATTAATATATGAATTTGATATTTTTTGTCTTAAACGTATCAAGACATAAAACAGTGAAAGTTTATTCGAAGAAATACGGTTAACATACGAAATAAGTGAAAATTTGCATATGAATAAGTGAATAAATATTTCACATGTGAATCAAGTGACAAATTCACACTCGTTTAATTTATTCATATGTGAAAAATATGTTCACCTGTCAAATATAAATGAAATTTTTCCCATTTTCAAATTTCGAGAGTACGTCAAATATCATATCTTCCGAGCAAATACTTTCTCTTATAATATGTAGAGAAATGTTAACTAGGTAAATATATTCTTTTCTCAGTGTAGTATATTAATCTGTGAATTGTTGAAATCGTTTTAATAACTAAAGGCGAGTATTCAAATTTATAGTTCCGAAAGTATATGTTTAATTAAACTATAACTATAAAACGCACCACCTCGAACAGAGAATGCGTCAACAATGTTGTTTTTAATGAATAACTAATTAAAAAGTAACTAAGTTAAAAGTTATTAGTGTCAAATGACGAAGGGTTATATATATTTCATCAATTTACTTTGGGTTACGTGCATATCACGAATAAATAGAATAGAATGAAAATTAGTTAACGAATTCATTGAAAATACTTCCCGAGTGCGTTCGCAAGAAAACAAGGTTTGTTCAAAAGCTTTAAGCAAAACTCTTCACTCCTAAGCACCCACATACGCACACAAACACACTTCAACAAAAAATGTTAAAATACATCATTTCATTATTAGTTACTGTAATATAGATAAAATGCAAAATCACTTGCTATTACCAAACAAAGATTTCTCTTTCACCTTATCGCCGAAACAGTACGTTAATAATTATTTACAACAGTGCTTAATAAATTTTAAAAATAAATCTTCATTTGGTAAAGGCAATCTTAATGTCAATTCTAAACATGAAAAAGATCGTCTACTTAAAGCATGCATAAATCGTCTTGAACTCTGAAGCTATAACGAATCTAAAGTATACTTTCAACGCTTAACACATGTGATACTCAAGTGAAAATAAGGTTCTATATAAAAACACAAAAGAAGCACAAACGCGTTTCCACGTTTCCAAATAAAAAAAAAAGAAACAGAGAATAGGTACAACGCAGAAGGGATCACAGGTGTTAAAAAGCCGAAAGTAAGCATCGAGTTGACATCGTTTAAGATAAGGTGGGTGTAGAGATACTCACCGGCTTGTAGGTTGCCTCTGGGTTTGGCGCCGAGTATCGCCAGATTGACGTTCGCTTTGCGCCCGTCGATTATGGGATTGGGATCCTTGCAGGCACGTTCCGCCGCCGGCCTGTCTCCCATGATCACCTGGAGTGCACACAACCAGAAGAGCATCGCTTAATTAACGACACACTCCCTTTTCCTACATCCACCTCCCTATCCTTCTTCCATATACAACATAGCTCTAGTCTCATCTACGGATTCGTCTTTTCTTTTTTTTTTTTTGTTAACTTATATCGCTTTTTCTTTTAGTTCTTTGCATATCTTTGACGTGCGCTACACACTGTTATGTTGCTTTTCTCTGTCGCGTCTGCAGAATGTCGTTTCTTGTCCTTGTGCAAGTGCATATTAAATTTTCAGCAGTTTCATTACGATATTAAATCTCTCATTCAGTGAATTAGTCGCAAAATACTATTGTTAGTATGTGTAATAATAACTTTTGTCTGAAAAAAAGTTATTGCTTCTCAAGTCATAATCGGTATCATTCGTTTAATTGCTTTATATACTTGTAAAAAAAATGCAACAGCGTCACTGTTGCCACTGAAAAAGAAAAAAAAAAGAATCTCGCCTCGGAACTTTATTTCCGAGGAAGTCATTCATTCTCACGTTCGCGTCGCGGTGCGCACCAGTTGGAAACCAGAATTTTCATATTATCGCGCGCCTGTGGGTCCCACCGATAAGACGCGAAGCCGCGCGAGCAGGTTCTTTTCTTCGTCTCCACAGCCAAGTGTCTTCATATACCGTTGACTTATATACGCACCTACACAAACGTTTTATTTTCTTTTTTTATCCTTCTTCGTCGGGCTCGAATCGACGAAGCGTGTCTTTTTCGTAGGTAGGTCGAATGCGTGCGTAGATACAAAGTGCGCGCGTGAGTATAACTTGTACGTGTGTTTCTTGGGAGCTGCAGGAGGACGGGACTCTCGCACTCGCTTTCGACATTATCGCCACGAATTATCAATGACGTTATCTTTGACGAGCGCTGAATCGCTAATTTCGTCGTTTAAGCCTGTGCCTATCTCTCTTTACTTCTTCTTTTTTATTTCAATTTTAATCGTGAATTCGACGATTAGGATTTTACTTTACTTCGAAATTTTTTTAAAAATACCTCGAAAGTATTTTTAAGTGTTGTTACAGTTTATATACAAAGTTCCAAGTGAAAAATACAAAGATGCACTGTTTTATTATTTCAATAGCTCGTTTATTCGTGAAAATAAACTGAATTTGTCAGATATCAATGCAGTCACGCTGCGCGATTAAATGTGCTCGTAGTTATGTTTTGGCATGAACTGGCTAAACAATTAATTTGTTGTGCATTATATATATTTGAAATATTTGAAAATTTATTCCCAGTCGCGCCTTTTCCGAGATTACAATTTATTTATGACTGGACGTTTTAATTAACTCAAGCAGAAATTGTCTTTGAGACCAAGAATAATATAAGCTTTGCGGTGCGGAATTTAACAAATAATAACTCATTTTTCTTTTATTAAAAATGCGTGAAATATGAATGGAATAAACAAGAAAATAAAGCTTGAACATAAACAAGAATAATATTACGTTGAAAATAGTTTCTATAAGTGAGATTAATTGTGGCCCGTAAAATATATATTCAACTTCATCTCGGTAATAATTATTCCCTAAAATATTTAGTTCTCAGATTTAAACACTGCAGTCAAAAATATGCAAATACACTAATCCTGAAAAATTTTCTTTACCTATCTCAATATTTTTCTAAACTAAATGATACAATATTGTTGTGTCTAGCATGTAAACTATTTCAAGTGACCTAAATATTTTCCCCAGAAAAAAAATGCTTCATCTAAATATATCAATTGAAAATAAATGAGTGTATCGTTCTGTGGCTACGTGCAGGGTTAAAATCAATGTCAATGAAAAGAAGTAATATAGAGCGTGAACCCCAACTCGAACGTAAACATCCACTCGAAAGAAATTATTTCTATCAACTACAGAGTGAAAAAAATCCACTTTCAAAGTGTAAGCAAGTGCATAATGAATCTGAAGTTAGCGACTGATAAATCTGTAATCCATAAAATTATAAACCTTAAATCCTCAAAAAATTGATTTTTAATATTGTCCACTACAATCTATCGTGTTCAAAGTACATAAATCTGTTCCCAACTTCAGAGACACGTTAATTATACATCGTCAAATAAGCGCAAAAACTCTAATACTTCCAACATTGACACGATACCAAAGTTAAAAAAAAGAAGAGAGAAAACCCACTCAGAGAGAAAAAACTCCTGCTACCAACCCAACATAAAAACTCAAAAACATCACAAAAAAATAAAGAAAGAAACTAAAGGGTAAAAAGAAAACGAGGAAACAGATGAAAACTTACAAATCCGTATCCCCTGCTCTTTCCGGTCTGTCTGTCGGTGATGACGACCGCCTCCTCGATATCCCCATAGACGTTGAAGTGTTCCCTCAAGCTCTTGTCGGTGGTGTGATAAGGCAGACCCCCGACGAAGAGCTTCGTCCAGGTGGTATCCTTCTGCTGGGGTGTGGCACCCGCCAAGGCGCCCAATCCGCTAACGAGGTCATCGGGTCCGGGCGCGCCGACGGCACTCAGGCCCGCGGCACCCGGCATCAGCATTCTCAACAGTTCGCTGCTTATTTCGCCGCCTAGACCGTAAGCACGGTTAGCCTCCAGGTCAGCAGAGGCCGTACCCGCAGCGAACCTCAGCACCAGTGGACCCACGACGCTACCTTCGGACGGAGTTGGCGAAGGGGCGAGTTTGCGCTTTCTTGAACGTTGGGCTGCCGTTATGGACTATGTGGCATTTATGGTCAGATTACTGAAAGCAAAAAACATTCGACATTTGTTAGTTTTAGTTTGTAGGGATTCTTTTTACTTGTTGTCAGGCTTAAAGGGTAACAATAAAAACAATCAATTCTGTTAAAGCTTTATTTGTTTATAATAAATGACCCATTACTTTTTTAACTGCAGATGCTAAAATTAGTAACAACTGATGGAGATAAATGTGTTATTAAACTACATAAGTAAACGGTGGTAATGTATCATTCCCCGAATGCATAAAAGATTACAAAATTTTAAATTTTAAATTTAAAACGGTGAGTTCATCGGAGAACTGAGACCGCAGAAAGTGTAACAACGGTAACGTTTGTGTGGAAACATTTCAAAACCGAAGCTTGCGTTTTGAAATTTTTAAAATCCTCTGCACTCCGACTGTGACAGATCGATAAAATCGTTGTCTTACTGTGAAACATGGTTGACCTACTTTTCGCAAAATCTCTCACCTAATCTTAACAGTCCTATGTTTATTTTGAGTGTAAAAATAAATTTGAAATCGACACTGCGCCGCGGTAACTCAATATTCCACATTTTTCTCTAATCATTAAAATTTTTATAGGTACTTGTATCTATGATATCAAAAATTTATGACGTTGCCTATCGATTATCAATTAGTACAAAAGCAGCACTTTTAATCTAATTCAAGTCAAGCATGGTATCTGAAAAGTAGTGACGCTAAACGAAAGTCGTAGGAATTAAGCCACGTTATCAGCTTAAGAAGATCGTTGAACCGATTCTCATAAAACTTTCAACTGCGAGATGTTATTCAATTAAATTTAACGGTTCGTTGAACTGAAAGAGGGAACGAATTGCTATAGCGTAAAGCTTTTTTTCAATGCCATGATTACTTGTTTTTACGAGCAGTTTTTCAAAAATAATTCAATAATAAAAAAAAAACTGAGCTGTAACATTTTGATCAATTTTACGCAGGCAATCGAATTGAAAGTAAGTGATTTGAAAATAATTAAAGATTTAAGAAATGTTAAAAAATTCAAAGCTAAGACAACTAGATTTAGGCGTGTTTCGAGTTGTCTAAAAAATGATGTCTAAAAAATTACTGCATGTTTTTTCATGCAAGTATAAAAATTTACTTTTATTTTGCAGGTTATAACTATTTTATTTTATGTTGCATTTAAATGCTCGTTAACGATCTGCAATTGTTTGACAACACGTGTCCTGCTGCATTTTCTCTTTTGCGCAATTCTAAACACAGCAATAAAAAAAGGTTATCGCAGAAGCTAGTCAACAAACAGAACCGCAATAATATATAATTCGCCCCCATATATGTTTCATAAAGTCATTGCTTTTAATTATGATATTTTTTACGTAAACTTTCAGTATATTGTCTAAATATTTAAATGACAGTCGCAATGTTGCAAAAACACATCTACAAAAAAAAACCTAACAATCCATCAATGTTTACAAAAATACATATACAAGAAAAAAAAAATTATCAATCTATACATTCAATCGGGGATATCGAAATCACCAAACAAACTCCATCTCGCAGCGTCCGTGACAGAACACTCGTCAATCTACGATCGCAAATTCTCAACGATTTTTCTCACGATCGCGTCACCAACCAAAAAAATGCTGTCAACACGCGTCACATACAAACCAACCACTCCTCTATACGCCACACACACAATATCCTAATCTTACCCGGAAAAACTATATATCTCCAAGCGAATTCGTGCAGCATACAATTTTCTCTCTCCCTTCCAATGTTACGACGCGTCTCTCCCGTATAGCAATATAGCTGTCGTCGCACTCGTATATATCGTCAGTCCTGCGTCTTTCCCCTCGCCTACGAGACTGCGGCGAAATTGTAACCCGGGGGTCAACGAACATCGGCAGACCGCTGCTGTGTGCGAGAAAGAAAGAAAAGCCGTGCGCCGAATTTTCCGCCCCCCCCCCCCTCAGGTGTTCAGGACTTGGCAGTATGGAGGGGGGGGGGCGGACCGAACGCAAAAGGGACACGTCGGGTGAGTGGAAAGGGAATCCTAAAATTATTCCCCTCTCTCTCTCTTACCTCTAACCTATATATCTATATAGCTGTCCGTTTCGATGGGGTCCTCATTGTGTGAGCCGTATACATTTTACCCTCGGAGGGACCCCGATTTGCTTTGCGACCGCTGCAAAGGCCCTTACCCCACCTATCTGCCTTCCTCTCCCTTTGGCTTCTCTCTCTCTCTCTCTCTCTCTCTCTCTATCTTTCTCTCACTCTCTCTCTCAGTTGCATATTGGTGCAATATAGCTGTAGAAATGTCGCCGAGTTTGACGCTTTTGTTTTGTCGCTCGGAAAAAATGCGCCGATATCTGTGCGCATACAACGCTTTTACTTTACCTGCATATGGTGAAGGCGTGCAGGTATATTAAGCCATACTAGCGAAATGAATATGGCAAATTTGTCGAGAGACCGACAGTTTTGCTTGATGATGGTTTAGAAAGCGGCGTGTTGTTTTTTTTTAAATTAAATGTAATTGAGCGCAGCTATTTAATTACAAAGCTGATTTGGTTCTTTGATAAATAGTATTACATTAAACGAGTACCGCGGTTATGCAAGCAATAAAGATTTTTACTTGTCGAGCGATATTATCCTTACAATTCTAAAATGGTGTAACTCGACATTGTACGTAAGAAATAGTTTATGCCATTGACACAATAATTATTCTACATCTGATGTGTATAGATGCGTAATTTTGACAAATCTACATTATTTATGAATCCATGCGCCAAAATTTTTTCCATTCTGACTGAAAGGCTTAAATAAAGACGAAGATAAATATACGAGATTCGGTAAAAATTTCACACGTATACAGCGTTGCATTCGGATTACGTGCAACAATTGGACACTCACTTGGCTCTTTCAAACCGAAGCCAATTAACATCGCACGCAAACACCCTAATTACCTGTGGCACAAAAGCAAAGTCCCAAACAATCCTCTACGAAATCAGCATATTACTTCGTATCTCGCAAACCGAAAAAAAAACACGCAATTTCGGGCGAAAGAAAGTAAAAGAAGAGGAAAAAAAAACAACCGGCTAAGACTCATTGAAAAATCGTACAAAATATCCGATAGTCTGTGTAACAGAGTTACACTCTCTCGCACCCCGCCGAGAAAGTGAGTGAGAGAGCGAGAAGGGGAGAGAAAAGCAACGAGAGCGGCAATAGCAACAGCAGCAGCAGCAGCAGCAGCACGTCGTACGATCCCCCAAAGCCGCGTGCGGCGGCAGCTGCGGGCCGCTGCTGCAGAAAACCGGTGCGCGTCGTCTCTCTCCCTCAAACGCACACACACACACACACACCCAGACCTATACATATACATGGCGTGTGCATTGTGCAGCAGCAGCAGCAGCGCATAGGACACACTGTGTATACCCCAACATTATACACAACAAGTATAAAGTCTTAAAAAGCTCCGAAACGAATGGTTGTGTGCGTTGTATATGTGCATATGCGCAAGGGAGAGAGAGAGAGAGAGAGAGAGAGAGAGAGAGACGCGGGGCCCGTTATTTGTTGCGGACCTCGGGGCTCTCTTCTCGCTTTTCGTTTCCGTGTGCCCTGAACATACACAGACACACACACACACGCGCTATATATTCTAAGGTTGTGTGTTAGCGGCGTGCAGTTGAGCTGTTGGAACGTCGATCGAGCGGAAGATGCGGCGGCTTTTCTGGAGATTTTAGAGCGAGGCGAAGCTGGAATATTGCCGCGCTTGTATCT
>UELV01081678.1:9511-24817 GCA_900490015.1 Megastigmus stigmatizans
CCCGAAGTTATTGAATAAATCGCAATAAAACAAAGAGCGACACTATAAAACTTGGCCTCTGCTATGCGTCGTCGAGTGGAAATGTTCTTAATTACAGAGATCTCGAATTAAAAGTAAAGTCGCCCAAGTAGCGGTACTACATAAATTTTCATGACTATAATAACGTCTACGTAAATTTGGTGTATAGCTGATTAAGCGACTGCTTTTCGCCACTACCAAGTAGGTCAAAGCTTACATCAGGCGAGCAATATTTCGTTCTCTCTACTCGCGCTTCTCCAACTTCTAGGAAAATATTCTTTTAAAACTGCATAATATTTTGCTGTAAAAGTTTAACATTTTTCTCGGCGGAGGCATTTTATTGGAATGATTTAAGCTCCTCGCGCAATCGCAAAATTTATTACCGCTGTAAAATATTGCATGTGTAATATTTCATTATATACGTTTTCATCCTTCATCTTTTTTCATCCCCGTGCTGTGCTTTCGTCTCTTCATTAAGCCAGTATACACACATTTTCCACGCAGATTTGGCACAAAATTTGTGTACCTGCGGCTGATTTTTTTAAAACTTACAGAGAAAAAAAAACCAATCAACGTGATGAGTTGCTACGAAACTGGTTAAAAATATATTTCATCTTTCACCGTTAAAAAATACCCTTAATTATTACAGGAATATTTTACAATGGTCAAAGAAATCATACCGAACACAACCAAATCCTACTGTCAGGTGTTCGATAGCATATGCCTGTATAGTCGATTATTTTATCCACATCCAGCTTTCGAATCGGGCAGAGCACCAGCCTCCATCATTCCGATCCTCAACCCCCAGATCTCCAAAGAACCTCATTTAACCGAAGAAATTCCCGGAGCGTTCAGAGCAGATCCCAAGGCCGCCCGGAAACAAGACTCGCGCTGCAGCATTACAGACGCGAGATGACGGCCGGGACACGCGAAAAGCAGTCGTCGCGCCCATCTGTATACGCGTATAGCTCTCCCCCCAGCGCGACGAACGACGGCGGCGGCGGCGGTGGCGACGACGACGACGACGAGGAGGCTCCCGCCCTTTGTGCACACAGGCGCGCATAGCGGCAGCGGCGGCGGCGGTAGCGACTCCTCCATCCCGCGGGAATCAATATCCGCGGGAAAGAGAGAGAGAGAGAGAGGAAGCGTGTGCCGCCGCCGCCGCCGCCGCCTCCTCCACTTTGAAAGCCTCGATGTAAGGGGTGGCGAGTGTACGTGTGCCCCTATCCTAACCCCACCACCATCACCGTCGCTGCCAGCGCCTCTCTTTCTATCTCTCTCGCTCTCTCTCTCTCTCTCTCTCTCTCTCTCTCTCTCTCTCTCTCTCTCTTTCCGCGATAAACGTGATTTAGAGAAGGAAGAGAGGAGAATAATACGCGACCGAGCTTGTACTCGTGTGTGTGTGTGTCTGTGTGTGCACGCGCGCGAATATATACGTGCACCTCTCTCTCTCTCTCTCTTCCTCTCTCATCCTCTTTCTCGTTCGCTACATTCCTGTCCCTCCCCTCACGGCTGTGTTACCTCGTCATCTTTACCGCCCCTCTGCGCGCGTCCCCAGCCCGAGTCCAGCCATGCCGGTGGCTTCGCCCCCTTTATGTATACATTTTGCAACTTAAATCGAAGTCTCTCCCTCTCCTCTCTTTCTCTCTCTCTATCTCTCTCTCGCACCCCCTTTACTGCATACATATTTTATGACGTATTTTCATAAATTCCATTTTCGTATTTCATCTAAATGTTGCTGATATTAGTATGTAAACGCGCGAGGCTATGCGTCCCCGCTATTATCTCGCACAAAGCTTTATTAAAGGCCAACGCGCCGCGCTTATATACCTATACACACACACTCACACACACACACATATATATATATATGTGTGTGTATACATACACGATTGTCTATATACTAGCACCCGGTAATAATTCTATTGTTGTAAACGACGATGTTATCGATAAAATATGCGCCGTCGAGTCATCCATTAATTATTAGCAAATAGATAATATGTATTGCGAGGAGTTGCGGCTACTGCTGATGAACAAAAAAGGGCTAGTGATTCGTGGATGGATGAAAAATATACGGAGAGAATCGACGTGCAGAACGGTATCCTAATTAGTGCAGACATCATTCAAGTTTGATCGGACTGGATGGTTAAATAATTCATCGCTGCAGGGTTAAATAATCCGTCAATGCTTTATCGGCGTGACTATAGTTTATTGCATTATCGCGAGCTTGTAACTTCTCTTTTTCAGTAGCAATTACCTGTGCGCAAACACGAAAAACAATGTTTTTTAAATTTGTTTACCTTTCTGTAGGTACAAATTTCTTAAAAATATATCGTGCATATTTTCTATTTGAAAATCGAGAAAGAAGCTATTCGAGGAAATAAATCCATTCTGCGTAGTATAAAATTGAAAATATATTCGCGATACGCTATTCATCAAACCGGATAGATTTTTCCTTCAAAAACATATATATATATATATATTTGTTGCGCCCACATTCAAATATTTTTCAACATTATACCCACGACACGCAGTTACGACATGTACAGCCCTTCGCGAGTTTCGCCCCTCCCTCCCCCCATCCTGTCGTAAAACAATCATTCCCACGTCACGCAAAGCTGCAACAAAAGCAACATTTGCAATACTGTAATTCGATCATAGCCATTTTGCAGGCAAGTGGAGGGGAGGCATAGGAAGGGAGAATCTAAGAGCCGCATAAAATTGATTAAACCCTCTCTATACAGGGCGGTAATACTCAATCTCCATCTTCCTCGGTTTTCTCTCCAATTTCCCGTCTTTCTCTTTTTCCAACTCACTCTCTCTGTCGCTCCCCCACTCATCCCCTTCCCCTCCCCTCTCTAGTATGTGCGCGCACAGCCTCCCACCCGCGAAGAACGAAGTTTCGCGCGCGCGCCGCGAGACTACCACCCCCTTTTACCCCTCTTTTCTCTCTCACTCTCTCTCTCTCTGTCCCACCCATACCAGCGGCAGTTCGCGAAGCTCTCTCTCTCTCTCTCTCTCTCCGAGCTACAAAACATTCAATTCGAGTCAAGTTAAAACGAAATGGATTTTCTAGTCCGTGCGGCCGGGGGTGTACAGTCTGTCTGAGAAACATTGCCCGCTGCGCTTCGCGAATTTCACCTCCCGCACAACCAATCTTCGCGCTATATTCCAACGGCATTGGCTTTTGCGCGATTCGTCGCGACTGCCTAATACTGCACTTAGTCTCGGTGTTATTTATGCGATCTGTAGGGAATGATTACGTTTTTCTTATTGACGTACGCGTTATTTTTCACGCTAGGATTTCGTCTACTTTTTTGCTTTCGGCACGTGACTCGTACGCTGTTCGATATAATGAGCGAATGAGATTTGGAAAAATGCAAATCACAGATGTCGACTATCTTCAAGAATACACTTGTGAATTCCATGGAAATATGTATTCAATGTCGATGCTGTTTCTGAAAAGAAATCATATACTTAATACTTGAGAAAAGGAATGCAGAAAAATAAAAATGATCTTAAGAAGTAACATTTCCAGTTGTAGATATTGAAACTATTCGCTCCAAATATACAAAAGCAATAAAATCAAAATGTACTATATTGCTGAATATTTAAGTTTCAGTTCGCGTAATTTTTATTTTACAAGAAAAAAACTTTGCCTGATGGTCCCGCAAAGTTATTCAAAGACTTTCATAATATTACGTATGCGATATCACCGCGAATCTGCATACTGCATGTACATTGCACTTTCTTTTTTTTTTTTTTTATATCAACTCGAAGAATTCGATGAGAGAATTCCATACATATCTAAGCACCGCATTATATTTCCTCCTATACACGCGCCGCGCCGCATTGATTAAAGGACCAAATCTTTTGATCTCGTATATGTCAAACAATATGCGAATGTATACGTTAATGAGATTATGCGCGCGCGGGATATATAATCGTGGGCCGCGAGATGAATAATTCATCGGCGCGTATCAAAGAGGGAAGAATCTTCTATCTTAAGAAGAAGCGACAGCGATGCATAATTTCAACCAATGATGGTCTATGGGACTGCATGCACACGTGTGACACGCGTCAAAAGGGGCAGGTGTATTGTGAAGGGGTTGAAGAGATGCGAGGGTGAGAGAGAGAAAGAGAGAGAGGGGGAGAAGAAAGGCCGAGGGAAGATAACGCGTGAACGGCGTACATGTGTGTTATACATTATATAGGAGAAGGAATTTTAACCTTTTTTCGCTTTCCGCGTGCGCGACTCGTGTGCTTTGCGTGATGCAGCCTGTGCAGGGGTCGCGGCGGCTTTTTTTTTCTCCGCGGGAAATGAGAGATTTCGCAAAATCGCGATTGAAAGGGCTCTTTCATGTACATAGATCTGCGCGCGCCTCTGTGTGCGTCTGTTTGCTGTGCAATGTAACGGGGCATGTGCACATCCGCGCGACCAGAGGGGGAAGAAAAAAAGAGGAGTACGAGAGCAAACATAATGCAAGAGAAATGGGTAGCCTCTTTTTTTTTTCATGCCTCCTCGCAGCTGAGCGAATCTTCCGCGGTAAGATAACAGACTGGAAATGTATAGCGCCTAGAAACGCAATGCTCGGTATTGCTACAAGGGACATGCGTAGGTGGTATTTAAGAGTAATTGAAAGATTAAGCGCGCGAAGGAACGGACAAGCGAGTTGGAGCTGGAATAAACGCGAGTAGACGAGAGAATAAAGAATATGTAGACGATATAAAACGTGGGCGATATATGGAGGTAATAAGATAGCGGACGACGAGCGACGGGGGACCGTCGAAAGTGCAAGGAGGCGGTGATCGATAAAAACAAAGCGGACGAAACAGATGTGTCCGTGTCCATCAGTTGATTGGAAGAGTTACAATGAACACGGCGATAATCCCGCGAAATGAATGATTTCCTTTTATTCGCCCACCCCTATTGATTTTATATATACACTGCTATGGCGCTCAGCTCGAGAGCTGGTGCTCTTTTGCTCTGCTCCGGGCCCCTTGTTTTTCGCCCTGTTTTTTTTTTTTTTTTTTATCGCCATTCGCGCACATAATAAAACATGCTTCATCTGGGATTGCGCGCGCTCAGTGCATAAAGTAAAATTTCATTTCCAACTTTTCGTACGAGGAAATTTCCGACGATAAATATTCTCGCGCCCTCGCGCGCCGACTGCTGCTCGGTAGCCGATCGATCCGACATCTTTTTGCGGATTTTTCCGTTTCTTTTTTTTTTTTTAATCAAAAGTTCTTGTACAACTTCTGCACCGACCGACTGACGAACTTAATCAACCTTGTTATTGTATTCATTGCGAACGTAATTTAATGCAACTGTTGTTGTGAATAATGTAATTGATAATAACGATTTTGTCATGATTTTAAGCAATAATGTACAGAGCTGGAAATTCAATTGGATAAGAAAAATGCTATTTTATAATGTATTCTGCAATGAAATTATTAAACGAAAAGGGTATCTTTTACTTAAGAGTACGTGAATTTCGAGAAGATTACTTTAAACTCTCCTTGCAAATGAAAAATACACAAAGTTCTTATACTTTTCGCGAGCTTAAAAGAACATTTTTCCCTAAAATTCGAGACAATAAATTCAGACTTGAAATAAATGTACTGCAAAAATGGTTTCTTGAAAGTAGAAAATTTATTCCTGTAGTTTTAACGACCTTTAATTTAAACAATGAAAATACCACTATGAATTTACTATTAAAATTAACCATAATTCTAAAGTTCAATCGAATGAAAAGATATGTTAATAAATATGTATAAGCAAAAACAGTATTTTTAATTTTTGATAACTATACAAGTATTGTTCGTAAAACACTCACGATACACAGCAATGTATAAAATGTTATTTAGTACGACGATTTGATTGTGCTCTCGTTGGAAAAGAAAGATGACAAGTAATGTAATTACCAGCGTCCTTTAAAACTCAGTGCAATGCAATTTCCTAGACAATAAAGAAATTTAATTAAAAGAAAGCTCATAATAATAAAAGCATAATACAAACAAACGTAGAAAATACATTTATGTTTAGGAAAGCTCTAGTTTGTATGATTGTAGCAAATAAAACAAAGTAAATACAGAATCCTAGAAAATAGTGAATATAAATTCGTTTCGGTTAAACAAAAATGAGAGATATATGAACATTCACTTTTTCCAATATTTCCAAAGTTTAATTTAGTTTATTTACTTTGGAGATGTCGCACGATATACGCGTTCACTTTGATGTATGTAAAATAAAATGAAATATTTTATCGGTATACGGTAAATTATTGAAAAAATAAAAGAGCCTATTCCTGATGTACAATTTTATGAAAAATTCCATTTACGCGAGATTTAATTACAGCTGGACAAATGCAATTCTTTGCTTTGAGCATACAGAAAAATTAATTCAAAAGTATCGCGCGATCCAAACATTTTTTTACTTATTTTTATGTCTAAAGATTATGTAAGACTTTTTACCTTTTAAAAACGTGATACTTTTTAAATGTAAAGAGCTAATAATATCTCACCACACAGGAAGACACAGCAATCGTAGAGCGGGAGGAAGAAGCCGCCATCTCAGCCAGCCGCCACAAAAGCTGCCTAAGGTACTTTGATACTTAAAATCACGATAATTATTTTAATTACTCTTTCATTAGCTTATTAATTTACTTTCTGTAAGCAACGCTACATATGGGTCAAAAAAGCTCGTCGACCAACTTGAGGCTACAATTAACCCTCAGCCAAACGGTTCCTCAAACCTCACTAAACCGCAAACATCCACAGCTCCGACCTAATCGACATCGGTCTTCGATATCAAAAGCAAATAGATTCCCACCCTACATACACACGCATAAGCATCATCGCCACGTGGACCATTGCAGCCTTGGCGGGACTGTAAAAAGACATTTATTTAAAGCTCGGTCTGCCGCGCTTTTACATTAAGCGGCTCGGCTGCCTTATCGGGAGCAGAACTAAAACGCGAGCAGTCGACGTTTCGCGTCCTCTCCTCCTCTCCTACACACTTAGCAGTCAAAGAAGAAAAAGAAGAAGATGGGGGAGGTAGAAGAAAAGAAAAAAAGAAAGTGGCAGAGGCGAAACTTTCGTCAGGCTCGCGCTCGTAAAGTTGCGCCGCGGAATAATCGTCACATAAATAATGAGCCGGGGCATAAAGTTTCCTCTAATAACAAAAGTAAGCGCCGCAACCGACACAGAGTTTTTAAAGGTGGAGACGCGCGGGCTCTTTGCTGCCGGCGGAGAAACGTATCCGTTGCAGTGTGTACTCGTATACGGAGAGGAGGAGCATGAATTATGTATTTTCGGTTGGCATAGAACACCTCTCATTTTCCAGCATTTTTCGAATACTCGAGTCTGCTTTACTCGGCTCTTTTCCTTCTTCTGTGCAGCTTTTTCCGACTATCCCTTGGTCTCTCGCTCTCTCACCCCCTCCATAATCGAAACTTTCCGCGCTGGCCGACGTTGCCAAATGAAACTTGACGTCTGCCTCGCGTAATTCGTTAAGAAAGTATTATACTTTTTCGTCCTCTACGTATTCATGATATATTTTGATCGCGCCCCACAAGATTCGCATTATCCTGAATATTATTCCAACTTTTTGTCCAACTTATCATAAAATCTGTAATCTTTACAAAATGCTCTTATTTAATAATAAGCATATTGGGTAAGTTCCTTTATGTAATGACTTTTTTAACGACTGCATAAATCTAGCCAATCAATCGAGTTGATCGAAAAACCTTTTTTTGCAACTGCAGGCGGCGACCAAGTGATCATCGCTTCGCACCGCCAACAAACAGATTGCACCCATTATTCTCAGATTTCAGTTTTTAATAGCTGCGTACCATGGGTCCTCGACCGATAACGAAAGAAAAAGATCCTCCCGCAGGAAGAAAAAAAGAAGTTTGCCGCCTCGTTTCACAAATCTCCCAGCCGCGAGCGATCCAGAGAACGAGAGCAAGAGAGGGAATAGGGGGAAAATCCCACGGCAAAGAAGTCGCCGGGCGTTAAAGCACCGGGGCTGGCTTTTATATACAGGCGGTGGCGGCCCAGCGTGCAGGCAGTAGTGGCGTCGAGTACGAGGAAGAGAGATAGAGAGAGAGAGAGAGAGAGAGAGAATGTAAGCCGCAAGCGTCTCTCGAGAGCGAGCGAGGTGGTTGGCGGCGGCATTCCTGACCTGGGGAAACGCAAACCGCCCCGAGACGAAAGGATAAAGGGAAGCGAGAGCGAGAGAGAGAGAGAGAGAGAGACTGAGAGTTGCAGGGAGGTCAAGGTCGCGCGTGCCGCTCGGAATATCCCCGACTCTCTGGAGTAGAGCAAGCGAGAGTAAGAGAGCGAGAGAGAGGAAGGAAGGAAGGAAACTCCACCTCCCTCGCGCTCCCTATGGGCTCACTCGCTCTCTCTCTCTCTCTCCCTGCGTGATGCAGACGGGGAGAGTATAGTAGAGCGCCAGACGCCGCCGCCGACGACAACGACGACGACGACGGCGACGACGACGACGGCATTAGAGCGAGACGCGCGCGCGCGTCTCGCCAGGCCGAGCTAACGCCTGCAGCAGCCGGCCGATCCCGAGGGAAGACTTTCCCCGGAAGACGAATCGTATAGCTCCTCTCCCTCTACATAGTACGAGTGCCAGGCTCTTTGAACGGCTCGATTCACTCGCCGACTCGGACACTGGCTTATACCCCCGGCCCGAATCAATTCCTTTTCTCTCCTTTTCCTCATCCTTTCGCCTCGATGATTTTTCTCGCCCCTTCCGTTCAGGGGTTCGTTCAACTCTATATAGGCCTTTCGGCCGAGTGTTTCGACTCTTTCTTCGTGGGGATTACAACGAAAATATTCATATATCAGTCATAAAGCCACGATGGTATATCAAATGATTAATACGAATGACGCGAAAGTAGAAATATATTTCATCGTAAATATAATTAATTCGTGACTAAGAGGGTGTATATCAGGAATTGTTTACTTGGTTCTCTCTTATCGAGTGCAAACACATGTAGATGTATAGACGCGGCGCGAGTTTATTAATAGATCACTTTCATTAATCAATCACTTTCAGCTCAGCGAGATAAGATGTTTACATTTCCGTTGGCTTAGAAACTTATCAATATAGCTGCCTGGGGTACACCTATATATATGTATATATATATATGTACGCGATGGTGTAACCGCAAGTGCGCGAGTATTGTGAACTGGTTCTATTCCCTGCTTTGCCATAATATAAAGTAACGAAAGTGTAACTATAGATACGGTAAATATATATTCTTCTTATACGGTATATATTTGCTTGTCTATTTACAGCTTAGATGTATTCTGATGATGAAAATTTCGGTAAACCGATTGAAAGTAATCTCACAACTGTGCAGCCTCACATTTGTGGCATGGAATAAAAATTCTTCCGTACCTTACATTTATATCAATAATCCATTGTAGATCTAAAGTTAGGAATATTTTTCCTTTCTGCCATATGCGAGTCGTTGGTTCTGCTAACCTTGAAATCAATATTATAATCAATGTGAAATGTATAATCCAAGAGAGCACATGCAAGGCATCGTAAAGTTCCGACATCCTTACAAATGCATCATTTTAAATCGCTAACTTACACAGTTAGAGATTTTCTTATTGTTTTGGCTTCCCAATACACATCAGAGGCGCTTATAACTAATACAGAAAAAAAGAACTCGTTTCATTGAATATTTTTGCAATTTCGAAATGCTTTAAAAGCCTCGCGAACTCCAAAGTAAATCCTACTGGCGCTAAGTTATCCGGCGAGCAAGTTTATGAATATAATCCGAAACTTTGAGCCATGCAGTAACGGCCAAGTTTTGACAATGCCAGAATAAATAAGACCTAGATTTCGAATGTAAATTTCTCCCGAAATTCAGAAGCTCGACGAGAGAAGTTCTCGCCCCGCGAATGTATATCGCGCGCATCGTACCCGATAAAATTAACTTGTGTGTACTCAGTCGCTCTCTGCCGCGGAACCAGCGTGACAACGTCATTTCGATTATCCTAACAATTAGCGCTATACAACGACAATGATTACTTTATTTATACGCTAAATGCCAGGGAAAATAATAAACGTTCTTTTATTCCATCATTAACGGCGGTACACACAGATCTACGTATTTGTATTTCTATGTATACATGCAGCGCCCTACTGTACGAGATAGAGAGAGAGAGTAGTTACATAAGACTGACAAGCACAACAATGGTGCAAGTCACGGAATAGCAGCCGTTAGGACCTTGGGAGTAAACTAATGTCTTCTCCGTGGCTCTTTAAATATCAAGGCAACGAGATTTCAGTCTTTATTAAAAAAAAAAAAAAAAAAAAAAAAAACGCCGGACCAGCGCTCTCAACTGCTTTTATCCTAGCGCATACTCACTTTTATCAAGATCGCCGCGTTTCCAACTTTTAAAATGGAAATTCGTTGCTATCTTTTGGAAATAAATCACCGCGCATTTGTACTTCGCGGGAAAAATCAGTTTAAACAGCGAAAGCTGAACTACCGATGATATACCGGGAACCGAGATAAATGTAAATCGTTTTAAACAGCTGCTACAGTCAATCGATCCAAATTAGCCATTACTCCGAGTGGCAAATACATTTTACTTAAACGCTTGACGTGTACGCGGAAAATCACGCGAAGACAAGACAAAATGCTTCCTCGATCTCCTTCCTGCTATACGCAAAAAATCGCGAAAAACGAGCGCGAAACCGCAGCCGTTAGAATAAAATCAAAACGCTATATCGCGCAGAATCTTCGCTGCGCAGCGTGCAGCGTAACGAGTATCGCGTGTATACATATATATAGCGAAGGAGGCCGTTGTTCTCGCTCTCTAATGTTTCGCGAGCGATTTCGTTACAGTTTTACAAGCCGCCGCCGATGCAGAGGAGAGAACAGGTGGCGACGTTCGTCCAGCCAGACAGAGACAAGGAGATAAGAGTACCTCAGCTCCGCTCGCTTGCCACCTGGCGCTGCACATACACACACACACACACACATACGTAGACACAGCCACAGACGCTCATACACAGACATTTGTATGTATGTATGTACGAGTGGAGAGTGAAGAACAGACTGGGAGATTCGGTTGCTGCTGCGTACTTTGAATACTATGTCGTGCGAAGCGTCGCCATACGATAGTTCATCGGCTGCTGCGACGATCGCTTTCTTTTCTCCAAAAATTCTTCCGTTTTTGGACACCAACCGACTAGTGCGCTTTGTGCAGACCGTATAATGACTTTCTGGACCAGTTGCTTTCTCAGTGTCTGCGGCTCGCTGCATATTGACAAAAGAATTTATACGTAATGTACCTAGTTTTGCCAAGCCTGTAATAAATAAGTCTACTTCAACTGTATATCTTTTGCTGATTATTTATTATTTATTATTAATTAATAATATTATGATTGTAGCAGTAACGCAACAGAAAAATTACTACAAAACTGTGTATAATATCCTCATGTTTTAGCGAAACATCGCGCAAGCAGTTTTGTTGATTAACCTGAATGATGCGCGAGCAAAAGTAAGAAAACATTGCCCAAAAATATATATCCCGACGCTTGTTTTCGATTAATCAATTATGCATACAGCGCTTTAAATTTTAAAAACATTGACAATATTCGTTGTTTGGCGAAACAATGCGAAATGCCATTAAGTATGACGTGATATATGAAGATACATAATTTGCGTGTTGATATACACCAAGTAATGAAAGCATATCTGCGCGCATATTAAATTAAGTTTAATTTGATACGCACTGATATGCAAAGCCTTTCATAATTAAAGGTACATATATGAACAGACAGTGAAACATTGAATTGCATTTTTGATGATGTTCATTAATTAAAACAGACCAACTTTTAATGCGATACGTACTTTATTGGAGGCATGATTAATGGATCGATACGCGCTTATAACGGCCGACACGACCAGATATCTTTCTTTTTTATCTTTATTGCGAGATTGTATATCGCGGCGGCTGTTTAAAAGGTACACTATTTGTTTATTATTGTGCGCTGAAATGAATAGCTCTTTTCGGTATCTATACCTTTTCAACATAACAAAAGTTCGTTAATGAAATAAAGCATAAGAAGTACATTTTATATCAGTATAATTCTACCAGTTTTTTGCAGAATTGGTATTTGTATTTGTATAACTTCAGCATGCAGTACGAATGAAAACATTGATTCAAAAGTACATGCAGAAATTTCTGTTTAATAGTCAAATTAATATTTTAATAACATTTTGTTCTCTTCGCTTCGTATGTATTATACATGAAGCCGTATACTCGTGTCGCTACTTTTTCCAAATATACCAGAAAATTGTGTTCCCTCGCGGACTAAAGATTATGCCAATTTATTTTGTACGCCAACTGTACTGTATAAATTGCTATTATTTTCATAATACAATTCTTCAATAATGGATATTTCAGCTTCATTCAAATCAGAAGATGAAATAAAAACGTTTATATACCATTAGGGTTTCTCGTGAGTTTGATGTAATCTTGCATTTGAATAGAATAAATTTGAAAGGAAAAATGTTAAGGCAAAATTATGAAATTACATTCAATATATAACCAAATTTCCTGTGCTCTCCCACAGACACACACACTTTTGACCCAATCGACGTAGCGCAACAATATATCATGTACATTATCGATTTTCAAAAATTACGTGAATCGAATATACGATGTTTGTTTATAAGCAAAATCATATGCTTCTCCATGTATTATAGTACACCCAATACCAATATTATTCAAAGATAAAACCAGAATGCCTTATATATCGCAATATGCTCGCGGTAGCATTGCCGCAGCCACGAGGGCGCAGATACGATTCCCATCCGCGGATCTCCACGTAATGCATATACAAGGCAAGCAGCAGCAGCTGTCCGTAACCAACAACAGCATATCCGTCCTCGTCGTTTCTTCATCTTCTTCCCGCAGATCTCGCGCCGCGCTACGCACGCACACACACTCACACCACAGCGACCAATGCATCGCTCGCTGGGTTCCCCTCTTCCCCCTCCACAGTTCATTTTTCCCCTCTTCCCGACGTCAGCCCCTCTCCCCCTCCCCTCGCCACCGGGCGAATCTACCGCTCGATCTCCCCACTCCCGGGGAGCGATCTTGTCGACTGCTATCTTCCCCCTCCGGCGCTTCCTCTTCCGCAGCGGCACCAGCAGCGGCACCAGCAGCAGCACCAGCACCAGCCCGCCAGAGTCTTGCTGCAAGCCGAATGCATAATTTATATTTGTCATTCATCTCGCTCTTGTTTACCTTTGTTATTTTCTCGGTATTGATCCGCGCCGAGCGAGAGTTTCAAAGAGAGAGAAAATAGTTTGAGGCGAGGTGCAGGCGCAACCGGGGACGGGAGGAGAGGAGAGCAAGAGGAACATAGAGGAAGATGGAAGAGAAGTTGTGCAAAAGAGTGAGAGAGAGAGAGAGAGAGAAAGAGGGTGGGTGGGTGGAAAACGTTTTGATATAGACGCGAAAGAGAAAGAGGGAAAGAGAGGAAAGAATGGGAAATGTTGCAGAGGGAAAGAGAGGGAAGGGAACCGACGCGAGAGGAGATGCAGAGAGAAACAGAGGGATAGAGAGAGAGAGAGGAGGAAAGCGTAGTTTAGGAACTTTCAAGAGTGCCTCTCAATACGCTCGCGGAGTTTGCGCAAACAGAAAGTTGGGGGAGAAACGGATAGTGTCTCGGATAAATCAAGGAAATTTGATGAATCAACATCGAGCGAGCTAGGAAAGGGGGAGAGAAAGAGAGGGACATCCTACAAGTCCCACTAATTATGCTATGCGTTTGGCCGCGTCCCTGTCTGACATCCTCCTCCTCCTCCTCCTCCTCCTCCCCGCGTTGTTCACCCAATGCGGCGAGTACAAGTTCTGCGGGGGGAAGAGCAACTCTCTGCAGGGACATCCCTTTATTATTGCATTCCTTGCATCCGTTGAACCGAGCGACCGCTGGACACTTCGTCTTTCCTCTCACTCATTCCCTCTTTCAAGCTTTCGGCTTGTGTGTGTGTATATACTTCTCCCACTCCTCCTTCGATTTGAATATGACAACTCGTGGCTCTTGGGTCAATCAAAGCAGCCTGTAAACATGATTACATTGGGAATTCAAAAGTTCCGTGATCAAATACAAAAGTACAATTTTCAATTGCTGAAAAATGGATTTAATTAGGTGTTAGATAGATTGTAGGTATAATGCCGTCGTAAGCGATACGCGAACCGATAATCAGTATACTAAAAGTGATCGCAGCGAGACGTATATAACAAGCCACGTAAACACGTGCGCGCCGTGTATAACAAAATTTAATGGATAACTCGTCATGTTCGATAAACTTCAGCTTTGAGCTACGATCCGCGCACGGTACTTAAATATATATATATAAGAAATTTCCATCTCTAAAAGTAATTATATCGTCTGATACGCTATCGTCTGCCTGGTATATATAATATACATTACAAATTATTATGCACTGTCTTTTTTGTGTATAAGTACTCGAAGCTTTTATGATCGAATCGTTTTTTTTACAACTCACTTTCAAACCAATTTTCTTCATTATAATATGTTTTTGAGACTTATCGAGCCTATTCGAAAGAGGGAGAGTTTCATTCCCGTTTATTATTGACTCATAACTTTGCCCGAGTCGAAAGGGCAATTATCTAATTTTATTACGATATATACTATAGCTGTACGGTCTAGGACAGCTGTTTAACAAAAACCTGTTAACGATTCGATTAAATAAAGCGCAGCTATAGGGCACAACGATTCACAATAGTATAATTTTACAATCGCGTTAACGTTGGATGACGGCCAAATCTATAGCGATCGCGACGTGCACAAATTCGATTCGATTAGTCGCGCGCAAATTTGAAGTGAAGCTCGAAATCTTGGATGTTTTACGCTCTTCAACCTGTGCTCGCGCGCGTGTGTGCAGAAGTGCGATATACACATTCTGTTTCCCTTGCGGTATCCTACGGCTGGACGCTGCTCACCAGAGTGGAGCCTATAGCTGTACGCTTTTCAAGTGCGCAGGGTGGGTTTACGAAGACAACTCGATTGAGGCGGTGTATATCCTTTGATGGCGCAACGCCCTCGAGCCCATTTGCAACCGAGCGAGCCTTCGTTGCGACGAGCGACCCCCGAGTGCCGCTATATACAACTTCTCCCTCCCCCCCAGCTATAGCCCTTTGCTCCTACACGCGACACACGACGCGTAATATACATGTATACGAGCTCTGTGTGTGTGTGTGTGTGTGTGTGTG
>UELV01081679.1:0-20194 GCA_900490015.1 Megastigmus stigmatizans
ATATATATATATATATATATATATAAACAATAGTCTCATAAAAATCTGAGAGTTGACAAAAAAAGAAAAGCTATATAATCTCGCTAACTAAGGTACATCTCTTTCTTCTACGCAATATCTCCACTAATCTTTAAATAAATATATATATATATGCGAATATATAATATAATTTATGTATATACCTTCATGTATTATCTTTAAAATATAATGCGCATCTCATATATGTATTATACTACATCGATATATAATTATACCTATAACAATTATGAATGGCCTTTGATTATTGCATTGAGTGATGCACGATATTCGTTCCGCCCTGAAAAGTCGACGAGAATATAACGAGAATTAACCCGATGGCCGACGACTCGTTTCAAAAGCACGTTCGATTGTTACTTTTATTTTTTACTTGTAATATTATTTACGAATATGTACAAATGTCGGTAATTAATAGAAAAACAATATTTCCACACAGTTTAAATATAATAAAAAAAGTTCGATTAATGAAAATCGATAAGATTCATCGATGCAAATTGTGAAACTTCCTTCTTCGTTGAACGAAAAAGAAGGAAAAAGAAGCGTTTACGTATGTATATATTTCAGACGTTAAGATCTTACACCGCATTGTGCCGTGTGCTAGGGATTTTTCTCCAGCCGGAGCAAAATCGATGAGACGTTGCTATATCGGGAGGCGTGCCGCCGGCCCGTATTTTTAGATCCCATGGTAAATTTGTAAATGATAAAAACAGAGGCCTATACCTCGTCGCGTTTCAGGGCGAAAACGGGCGCGCGTGCAAATTTGTCGCGGGTAACTGGATACTTCGTTTGCAAAGAACAATAATAATAGTATATCTCTATATATATATATGTGTAATAATAATAAAAAAAGCGAACTCATCCGTCGAATACGGGATAACACGACGATGACGATCGGGGCACCGTTTCCTCTTTGTCCCCCACCTCAAATCTAACTCTCGCTCCGTCTCGTCTCGACTTTTTTCCGGCTCATAGTGGACGGTACATAGTTTTTTTAAAAATGACAAACTATCGGAATACCCCACCGCAATCCAATTATACACACAAATAGATATACTCGTAACGTTATTTGCTTATAATTGGGGGAGGAAATAATACCGAGGCCCAGGCTGAGAAGCTGCCCGAGATATATTTATCATTGAGAAGTGCCGCGGCGGTTCCAGCGGTAAAAATAGAGTTAGAGAGCCACGTACGAGGGAGAAAGGAGAGCGAAAAAATATTATCCTTCTCTTTTCTAGGCGCCCCGTATCTTCTAGCGTTTTAACGTCTGACTCTCTCGCTCTTTCTCTCTCTCTCTCTCGTGCGCGCGCGCGACTCTCCGCAACCCGCTTCTAAATTTAAAACTCAACCTGACTCTTCTTGTGTGACTAACAAAGTTCTAAAAACTGCACGCGCTGCCACTGCCGTTTTACGGATGGACTACTCCTCCCTCTTTCTGCTCACACACACGCACACAGTGTGCGCGTGCGTGTGAGTGCGTATATATACGCTCGAAGATTAGGAGAAAGAAAGAAAGTATATAGTAAAAGGGGAGGGGCGCGAAAGATGCTCCGATCTTTTACGATTCTTTCAATATTATCGAATAACAGCTCGCCGATCGGGTAGCTTAAATCGTTTGTAAATGAATCCGCGGAAATGGACAGCTTTCGTCGGTATTTGTATTAGGTATGCACTTTTTTTGGATGCTCAGTCGAAGTATATTTTGTTTTCTTTTTTTTTTTTTATTGCACTATAGCGTAGAAAAGTTCGCTTCAATTCGACGGTATGATTTTTAATTCTACTACATATATCCATAACAAAATAGCTAGACTTGATATTTCATACAGTCATGCTGTAAATATATAAAAATTGTATAAAGAAAAAATAACGAAAGATGACCGTTCCTGACACTTGTTAATTTAACTCGATTATTATGCAATCGGTAATCGATTTCTGTCTGTATTTCATTTAAAACACATCGTCGTGCGAATAGTAAATAACAGTCTATAATAATAAAACAGTTTTCTTCGATTCGCGTATTTTATATATACAATAAAAAAATGTCTTTTCCCAATCTATTTTATCCATAACGAAGTAAAAAAAAATCTCCCAAATAAATAACTCGAACGCTTATAAATATACATCTGGCGTCATTGAATGATATCGTGCTGCATGTCAATCGATTACCGATCGAAATTACAAAAAAAAATATATAATATATATAAAATATATCCCTGCCGCGAGAAAATAAATTTTTACTTTCAGATCTTGAACAGATCACGATTATTAATAAAAAAAAAGATAATTAAAAAAAGGGATTTTGGACTAGTACTATACATGTATTATTATAAAAAAAATCTCTGCGGCGACGCTTTTTCTCATACACGAGATAATAAAAAATAGACGATCCACGAAAAAACAATTTATACCTCCAACATACTGCAAAAAGCATAAGCAATGTATTACCAACATATAGCATAGCCATTATAGAGCTACTAGCAATGTTTCGCTTAGGTACCATAGCGATATATGTTGATAATAAATTTATTACTAGATCATATAATGATAACGTTCTTAAATGCTGATGTTTCGTACAATTTTTTTTTAGTGATCGATATTCACCAATATATTAGCAAAACTTCATCTAAAACATTGGCAACATAAATTTTTGGACATGACAAAAAATCACTAGTATATTGGCAATACTTGCTCCAACATATCGTCAACATTTTGCCGTGGTACCTAAGCGAAATTTCTATAAAATATTGCCAATAGCACTTTGCGATAGGTTGGCAATATGGTCGCTTACATTTACCGCAATACTTTGCAGATACTAATCTTTTTTTTTTGTGCGGGGAGGTATTGTTTCCGCGTATTAGCTGCACCATCATTTCTCTTCAATATATCACGGACGATTTTTCGATAGAATATAAATAAATCAAGAAGCGAAAGTAAATCTGTCATGTATGCTTTGCTGCTTGATACAGCCCGAGAATTCCACTCCCGATAAAATTTGTGTTTTTTTTTTAGAACATATATTATAAAACGTAAAAATGAGGCACTGATCGTCTTCTCCGTTTCGACGTTTCTAATTGGATCACTATATAGTCTCATTCAAATTGGTTAATTTAACGGACCGATAATCAAATTTCTATACAAATTAACCGCCTTTCGTCGAAACTTGATCGTAAGCGCGAGCGAAAGATAAATAAAAGTCGAATCGCGAATTCTTAAGTCGCGCAATCGATTCGCCCTTCTCTGCTCGATTGTACATTCGAGGTTTTACTTGTTTTTTTTTTTTTTCCCTATATATTATTATATATCTCGTATATTATGTATACGCGTGTAGCTGTTCAAATGTAGGTGTATACATATTTCTATATGTGTCGCGTGTATGTGTGTGCGTGAGTGTATGTGTGGGTGATGCAGCGCACTATATAGCATGCGACGCTAAAACTCAGAACTGACGAACAGCGACTAGTAATTGACTGATTCAGCTATTCTCGTGATCCGACGACGTCTATACTACGCTCCCTTATTTAGCGTTCCTTTTTTTTACTCATCCTTCGTGGCGAGCCTCGAGCTCGCGAGTAGATATAAAAAATCGTTTTGACGATTGCTTGGTATACTCGCGAAAAGTTTGAACGCGCGCGGCTGCAGTCAAGGCTAAAAGTTCAAGTTTCCAAAAGTTTTCGCGGCGATCATTCGATCTAGTTCTTTGCTGCACACTCATCAAAATTGTCTTGGACTATATGACGAGATTCTGCCTATTCTAATATATTATGTATATGTAACCTCTCTCACTTATACAACTATACAACTATACTGTATATACGCGAAAACCCTTGTTTTTATAGCGTTCAATCGCTGTGAACTAAAATTTCGACGATCTTTCATCTATCGAATCGTCTATAGATCATCGCGATTGCATCCCTGTGTAGATCGACTGGCGGTTGTAGGCCGATCGACGAAATTCATGCCGAGTGCCAAGGGAAAAGACGGCGCACCGAAGGAATCGCAGACAAAAAGATGATCGAAGCTACTGTAATGGAAAGACTATACCGAGCATTATACTGATCATTGCGATTCGTTTGGCGGCCCCGTTTCCCTACGATTATTCTCCGAACTTATAGAATAAAATAAAATTACAATATCCATAGATATAAAGTAACGGGTACGGTTCTGCTCCAATTTACACAAGTGAACACATACTTGTTTTGTTTCGTTTTCTTTTTCGTTTTCTTTTTCGTTTTGCTATCTCGCGTTGTATATAGTTTGAAACGCGTGCTTTTGTGTGCATTGAAAAATAGTACACGCAAAAAATCAATTTGTAACGATTACCAATATAAAATCTATCCGAATAAACTTGACGAGATTGTACTACACCCTCTTATAAAAGATTTTAAAAATAAAACAGTCGAAGATTTTCATATCTCTTTTTTTTTTAATAAAATTGCATTTCCGCTTATATATAATGCATATATATATGACCCAATCGATTTTCGGTGTAATTTTTCAATGCGAAATCTTCAAATCCCTCGAAGCGTAGCATATCGAAAATTTTGTAATTTTGGCTGTTTTAAACAGATCGCAAAATCCAATTTCACTCCTAAAGATTTGAAGAAATATAGAAATTGAAGAGCAGAGGGTAAGAAAGACCGATAGAAAACGATAAATAGAAAATAAAAAGCTAGAAACTCTCTGAATCACTTGATGCAAAAGTCCACTCGATTGAAATACATTTCGCGTACACCGTCAAAAAAATCATCAGTGCTGTATGTAAAAGTTGGTTTTAATGTATCGTGTAAAGTCGAAAGAATTATCGTATAAAGCAATAAGATAATCTTTGAAACAGTGCAAATCGAGGACAAACTCTCAAGGTAGGAAAATAGCTGACCGGTTAGAATTATCGAATTGCCAAAAATTGTCAGTACACATTAAACATGCATCTATACTCTCTGTAACCGCTACATTAACATGGTCAACCATTTTCCCCGGACTCGCGAGTCTCGCAACGACTATACAAACTGTACATGCTACCAAGCAATTCAGAGAAGCACCTCGCCGACTTAGAAATCTAGAATTCGACGATGATCGCACGACGACGACGACGACACAAAGACACACATCAGTTTCGTCGCAGATAGAGATAGACACGCACGCAGTGGCATGCTCCACTGCGTATCCCCGCGTCTATATACCGAATATACATATATATGTATATATCGTCTAGCAAAAGACTATATAGCATTGGCGGAATTCGCGCAAGCAAAAAAATCGGGTATATAACGTCGGTCTTTCCGACAGATATACATACATATATATGTATATAGAAGTAGTAGTAGTAGTAGATAAGAACGAGAGAGTGTATATATATATAGAGCCGATCGCGTAAGTGGGCGCTATTCTATATATATATATATATATATTATGTGAGACAAAACGTCGCGAGGTTTCGCACGACGCCCCGCATTCAGCGTCAGCGAGCGAACAACCCACCAGAATGGTCAGCCGTGGCGTACTCGGTGAGAAGCGGGGAACTGGCCAGTGCCGCGTAGTTGGCGTAGTCGGCATAAGGCGCGTAGATCAGTCCGTGTGGATCGCCGGCCGAGAGTAGGGAACCAGGTGGTCCCGAGCCATTGAGCAGCGAGGCGGCCGTAGTCGGGACGGATATCCTGGGCGACAGTATGAGAGGTGCGCCTAAGGGTGCACTAGGTGTGCGCATCTGCGTCCCGAGGCCGGGCAATAGGCGCTGAGACTCGGCTGCGGCCTGGGCCACGCGCCTCCATTCCTCGTCGCAGGCTGCAATGTCGAAGGCTAGGGTGAATGGTAATGGCCCGTTCGACAGGCGGGCAGAGGGGCTTTGGTTGTACTGATGGTGCAGCGGGTGCAGGTTCGCGTCTAGTGTGCGAGTTTTTATTGTATAATTATGTATTATATAGAGGCGAGAAGATAGAGAATTCAGAGTATTATTTATGCGATGAAATTTTTTTTTGTTCTCGTACGCTCGACTCAACTCGGCATTGCAGTTTAGCTGATGTGTATTCGTGTCTTTTTTACTTTTTTCCTTCGATTAGCTTACGAACATTTTTTTTTTTACTTTTGCATCCAGGACAGTTATCGCGATTAAAGGTTGAAGAAACTATCGAGATGAAGCACGTGACGAAAAAAGAGACTAGGCCGATACTAGGTAAAAAAAAAAAGAAGAGAAAAAAAAACTATAGTACGTAAGAAAGCATATCCGAGAATAAGTTATAAACGAGTGCGATGTGAGCGCGTCAAGTAAGTATAATGTATATTAGGAATGAAACACAAACTAACAATGCAGAGTCAATTACCAATGTTACCTGTAGCCGTGGGCACTTTGGTATTGGAGTCCCTGTAGGTGCCGTTGATGATGGCGAGCTCCATGAGCTGCCTCTTCTTCAGCTCGTCTTCCCCGTCAGCTTGCTGTGGATCGACAGACATTATCGTCAGAACCGTATCGTAACGAGTCGACGCGTATCGAATCTCGTTTGTTCGTTTATTTCTTTCTTTTTTTTTAAAACATTCATTTCTGGGATATATAGGGTACAACTTGTTAGTCGAGTAGCTGAAATCCTACACTACGAGAACCATTCTTTTTGGTCATTAAAAAAAAAACAAAAAAAAAAAAGAGAGAAAAACAGGGTAGAGAGAGAGTGAGAGAGTGGAAAGATTGGATCTGTCCGTGCAAGAGAGATGTATAATAGAGAAGAAGGAAGCGAGGCTGTGCAGCGCGCGGTAAAACGAGGTTAATGGCGTTATTTCGGGTGTTTTTGAACTTGGGGAGGCTCTACATAGTCGGTGCGTCGGCGGTGTACGCACCTTCTCGCCTAATATATGAAAAATCAAGAATCTCCGCGAGCTTTCGGTGAGACGTACGCGTGCGTATATGTATATACATAGTGTGTCAAGCCAAAGTATTTGTCACCTCCGTGTCCTCGATGAGCTCGCGTTACGCGGATACTTATGTGTGTTCTTCTAATGGCCGCCGCCGCGAGTTAATGCACGTGCCGGACGTAGCGCGTGTCGCTGCACTTTGAGGTATTATACGTTTCTGTCGGCATGTTTCTCGTCTGCCGCGATCGAATGTCTTAACTTTCTTGATTTTACCAAATGTCATTTATTCATCTTACTTTTCGAACGGACGTTTGCGTTTTAACATTGTTTAATCATCGTACAACGAGTATATTTAAAGGCCAACGCTAATTGTTTTTTAATACTCCACGGTTCACGCGCATAACGTCATTTAAATATTGTTTTATGATTTATTTTTGAAAATGTTATTCGAGCGACAATGTAGTTTTTTTTTTTTTAAAGTGTTTCAACGGGTTGCTGTAATCCTATCCTTACCGACATAACGACATTTTTCATATTTTAGTTCTAGTATTATACAGAAGTTACTTGAGTTTTGCAAAGTTTGAGGTTTATATTTAAACATTTCATGCTGAAAATAGCACGTCTACAAAAATATTTCACGTCTCAGCATTTTCAGTATATTCTTTAAATATTTGTTTGAAGTGTAACGATGTATCCAAGTAGTTCTTTTACTATACGATCAAAATACACATCTGCAATGTCGGCAAAGTAGGACACTATCGCACCCCCTTGAAATTAGTGAGCATACGTAATTTGCTGCATCTCGTCGATCGGTAATTATTGCAGAAACCGCGATGGTCGACACATTGTCCCGCTGCACCCTTAATCGTCGAGCAATTGCTCGGCAAAAGACCGAAGCTACACGAGTCAGCTCGGACCGCGTGGGAGTTGCGCGCTACTAAATACACACCCGAATGTCCGCATTTAACTCGCTCCCATTTTCCCGCGCTCTCGCACATACTAGACTACTCCCCGCAACGCAGGTGCAGCGCTAGGAGCTAAAATATACGCGTGCACGTGCGCCTCTTTGGAATCGCGACCTGATTTCCCGGCCCGAGTCCCCACGAAACCGATCCTCCGTCGCTTTAATAATAATCCAGCGCGTCTGCCCTTCTCCCAACTTTTCCTACACATATACAGTTTATGTGGAATTGTTGTTAGTACATATAATGGAAAGGGAAGAGAGGAGCCGCGAGGTTACGAGTAATTGGAACTTTCTCACCACGGGCACGAGGAGCTTCTTGACTTCCTCGACGGCGCGCGCCAACTTGAGGGTGGCCCGGTTCTCCGTGTCCTCGACCGTAAGCAGTACGTGCAGCTCGTCCGTCAAGTGCTCCCAGTTTGGCTTGCCTCGGTTCTGCTCCTCCTAAGCGGCAAAATCATAAGCTCCCCTTAATTCATTGTACTCGGCAAAGCTCTATACTATTTTACCTTGCACACACACGCACATATATGTACGTTACGAGATTTACGAGATTCTTAAAAATCACAGGTGTGTACGTATATAACGTGTATGCCAAAGATAGTTTATACATATATTCACAACATTTCTAAGCGACAACGTATAATAACATACATATATAATCTACAGTGAGACCGAACTAAAATTACAGCATCATCGATGGATAATAAGCTAAATCTTATTCAACGCTGCGCCGCGCAAATTGGATATACATATAGTAACATCCTGCGCGCTGCTCAGCTTGCGAAAGAATAAATTGGTCAGTTAAAACAACTTAGCGGCTATCGTCTGCCAAATAAAACAACTATGTATAGATAACTTACGCATGCTAGCGCATCTAGTGCAGTATACCGAGATGTAAAATAAAATTAAACGTGTAATAAACGTGTCACTCGGTGTAACGTATTATACATACATATATATTCGTAACAACCATGTCATTAAAATAAAAATAGCTTGCAAACTCATAAGATGTACATGTAGAATATAATTTGCGGTGCCATTGTATTTGGAATATTTGAACGAAGAGAAAAAAATAAAGACATCATGCTTAAAGAAGTGTTCGAGTTGAAATACAGATCTCGGCGCGGTTGGCGAGAAATATTCAGGGCAGAAAAAATACTTACGTTCATGAAGTGTTCGAGAGCCGCGCCAAGTGCAGCTTGAAAAACAACAGAGAGAGAGAGCAAGCAAAGTTTATTTTCCAAGGTTTCTTGGAAGTTAATCAACGGCCGCGCCGGTATTTTGCATTTTATAAATAAAAAAAAGAAACGCTCCTGGCCGCTGCTGCCTTCCAGATATATATCTCGTCCGCGTATCGCCCTCTGCGAGAGAGTTTCGGCCTTTTTTTTAGCGATTTATTACTTGAAAAAAGTACATAAAACCCTCGAGTTCATTACTTGATTCAATTAAGAAATTCTCTCTACTCGTATACTTTTAGCTGTTTTAAAAATTTTGTTTTATATTTTTAAATGGGGTGAAAAGCGGAAAACGGTGGTATATATGTATATCGAAGGTGTTTTCTTTGAGTAACAGTAAACGCGACGAATAAAGTAAGGTTTTATTCCAAGATGAAATAATAAAACAATATATTGAAAATGAAATTAAAAAGAAAAGGCAGAATTAATTTTATACATATTTAAAGGTCCTGCTATTCAGCCATTGCAGAGATCATTGTCAAATGGATTCTTGTTATTCACATGACTTATTTAAATATATTGAAATAATAATCCATCAACGGAACCGATGCGAACTAAAATTTAAATATAAAATACAAAGTGTCCGATTTACTGTATTGTCGAACAATTTCCTACATATTATTTATATTCGCAGTGGATGCGGCTCCGCTCGATTTGACTTTCGTTGCGATTCATATTCGAGCGCGTTGAATAAATCGCGAAACTTTAACGACAACAGATAGATATAAGAGATACAGAGAGAGAGAGAGTCGAAATGTTTTGACATTTGGAAATCAGTGCCAAATTCGCAGCGTGACTAACTAACCTGACATTGACACGAGAAGCGAAATTTCCTCATCCCCTTTTTCCACTAAAACTTCCACTGCTTCTATATATACGAAAAAAAAACATTTAGAATTTCGATTCTCTGCCCCACAGAGAGAGAGAGAGAGAGAGAGAGAGAGAGAGAGAGAAACTGGTGATATTCGGCCGAGTGACTTTTGTTTAGCCAAACATCTGCCGAGCATCATCCCGGAATAATGCAGTACATTGTAAACATATATACGCACACATATATCGCATTAGGAATGCTTGCACAACGGGTCGGAAATTATAATTCGTTCCCTGGAAAGATCTTTCAACTCGGTGCGGTATCGTCGTGTCGCGATCGGCCGCTGACTGTTGCTCCATTCTGCTCTACACAGTCGGACCGTTTATCCTGCGCATCCTACCGGTCAGTTGCATTACACGCACGCGTGTGTGTGTGTGTGTGTGTCTTTTCACCTATTACGTGCCCACGACTAATTCTCTACGGTATGGTAAAGATAAAAGAGAAGGCGTTCCGCTGCAACTGACATATTTTCTGCGCGCGAGAGAGATATAGTTTTATTTGCAATTAGAATGACAAAATATAATGATAGTTTGTACAAACTGGAATAAAATATCGTGAGAGAGAGAGAGAGAGAGAGAGAGAAAGTTGTTGTGTATATGTATAGTTGGAGGAAGCATAATGTGGCAACAACGAGCGGAGGAGATACAATTTTAGTTTGTTGCAACGGCTTTGACCGATTTGCTGGCGCTTTGTGTATGATTTTCAAACGGGATGTTGCGCCGTTTTTTTTATGACCGAGTCACTAATTTCATTAGTAATTAGATGCGAAAATATTCAAGAGGTGCAGGATAATAGGTGCTAAGATGAAACGCGAATAGATTGGACGTTTATTTTTTCCTATTTTTCCAGCATAGCGCGCTTTTTCTATACGATTAATAACTTATTACTTCTTTTCATTTATTCGTAAAATTGAATGATGGCTATCGATTACTCAAGTATGAAAGACTTGGATTTGATTTATACGCGCTCGCATGATCAATGAAATTTACTAGTTAATTGAATATTGATAATACTTGACTGTAGATAAAAAAAATTACACGTGATAGCTACTGTTGTTATATATATTCATAAGCTTCTTTTCAAATCGATTTAATTTTCCCTATAATTAGTAAAAAATACCCGAAACCTAATTATTTCTAATCAACAACGTATCGCTAAAGTCAAATTGTAAATTACAGGTATAGGAATAAACCTGTCAATAAAAGAAAACTAACGCTCAACGACGAAGGCATCAATACAAATTCTCATGAAAATTATCTCCCGCTAACGTTACTTTTCAAAACTCAATACCTCACCGAGCTGAGCAACATCAGTCTAATTACGCTCGAGTCAACCTTTGAAGTAACACGAGCGAGTGACGAAATGCCTCCTAGCTGTACAACAAGCTCTCTCTCTCTTTCTCTCTCAATATTATAGTAGCAGTTGTCGGCAATATGTATATAAGCGTCGATCGTGGGGAGAGTGCGTTTATGCGGGCGATGCCGATGCCGACGTTCAGATGCCGGCCCGATCCATCATGCGGAATTCCCCCCTACGCTTACTTATATATATAAGCGTGGAAAAGCGCGTGGTGCGTCTGTCGTCGCCGCGGCCTTTACTCTGCTGGTGCTCGAGAGACTTATATGTATACCGATCATGCCGGCGACTATATTGTACGCATTTTTACGAGCCTATAATCTGGAATCTATGGAGAAGTGGGGAGTTGTAACTCTAGACCGTGTGAAAATTTACGTGTAAATCAGTTGTGTAGATTGAATTTTCTACTTCCATGCCGATGGACGAAGGTACAAATTGTTTTTAAATTATGTATCGCGCTTCTGAAAGGATACTGTTCGTTCATTTCTTTAATTTAAACTTTGCACGTCGCTAAAATATGTCGAAATTTGGATTTATTCATACATGATTGAATATTAAAGTGATTGCGTTCATTTATTTCAGAAGAGATGCAACCTCCTTCAATCCAAGCGCCCAGCACCTAAAATACAATTTTATTTTCAAAATAGGTCCCAGGCAATAAAGAGTGGTTAATCTCAGAGCCGACCAATCTCGAGCTCTCACCTCCATTAACCCACGCGTGGACCACATAAAAACGCCAAAAAATTATTAAATATGTATATGCATGCTGATGTGCAGAGCCTATATATATACACACGCGTCAGTGCGGTCGTGGTTTTATACATAGGTACTTGATGCGTTTCGCAACGGCCTCGACGCGTTGTGGTCTACGTGTATACCTTTGCGCGTGGTACTGCAGTAGCCGGCAAAGGAAAATGCGCTTTATGCGGAGGACATTGGCACGATTGATCGCGCGAACGAGAAAAATATAAGAGAGGAATACTCCGAGTCTATGTTGGATGAGAAAAACTTTTATGACTACTGAGATTTCTTTTTTTATTTTCTTATCTTTCTATATTTGGAAGTATTCGAGAAATAGTGTTTCTTATACAAATGAATCGTATCTATACACATTTTAGTAAAAAATAGTTCATGATTGGTTTTATTACTTCTCAAGTTAAATTTTCGAATGAAATTTTTAATTTATACGAAACAAAAATTAATTTTTCAAGATATCGAGCGCGACCCTCGACTTTTGGTCTCTGTTTTCCGAGCCCAAAACACTGGGTTTCCGTCTCCGCTTTCGGTGTGTTAAAAAATAGTACACGCTATATACGGGCGCAAGATGTTTTTTGTCGTAATAGTAAATTGCAATACTTTTCAAGGACTAAAATACTGTACACGTCGTCATTTAAAACGAAAACATATTTATCCCTGCACGTAGCCAATAATTAAAAAAAAAAAAAAAAGTTACATCCTAAAAAACCAATTAGTGCTAAGACGTGTGGTACGTTTATCGGGCGTGCCCTCAAACGTCTGTTAAAGTCCTATACCTTTCCTGGGAACAATTTTCAAGTAGTCACTTGCCGTTTAATTCCTACCCAAGAATCCATCGTCATCAGTTCCTTCAAAATCCCTCATTATCCTTATACAAACAACGTCTACAATCAACGAGAGTCCATACTGCCGCTGTCGCTACACCTATATTCCCCGGAAGAGTGAGCTTTTCGTGCTCTCCTTAGCCTCCTAAATGACGACTGGCCGATTTCACGGCCAATTTACTTAACTAAGTGAAAAAGCCATATGTGTACACCGAAAAAACTCAGTCTGCCGTGATAATTTCAGAGAAGGAACGGTCATGATATTATTATACATATCCCTTTTATCAAGCGCGCCATTGCGTATGTGCATGGGACGAGAGCAAAAGCAAAAAACGGGTCGCGGGTGAATCCGATGCAGAATAGATTCTGGCGCGAGTTCAAGAAATCTTGCTCGTCGGCTAGAAGAAACGTCCAATCAAGTGGGCCAACCCAATTCCTCTAATTGCTTCCTAATCATGTCGCCACGCGGTTATGCAATAACCGACTCTTATCGTTCTATTTCGGCGAGTTTAACGTAATTTATGCGAAAATGATTGCGTGGATGCGCTGGACGATGAATTTATGTTGGACCATGTAATAGTTTTGCGACTATTCTGGACGAATGCATTTCTAACATTTTTCCAAGTATATATACTTACGATCGAAGTGGAACAGCCCAGATAATTTCAATATCACAAATGCATTTTCCTTTTGTTAATCATTCGCTGGTTAGTCCTGTTTAGCGTAAAATCTTACGATTTAGGTTAATTAAAGTGACAAGTGTTATAGTTTGAGCCAGTATTCAACCGATAATATTTACCTTCTTTTTGTCCCTCATCGATCCTTTGCCTCGTACCATGATTTTGCATCCAGTCTCTTGTTCCAGCTGCTTCGCAGTCATTCCGCGTGGTCCCAAAATCCTTCCCACAAAGTTGAACTGCAAGCAGAAAAACGAGAAAATATTATAAAACACGAAGAACAATAGGTCAATAAAGCTTTTATTTCGAAAGAAACAGATCGCATTGAAATATAATCAGAACCCGAAACCGTTCATTTCAAGATAGAGACTTATCGGAAATCAACGAGACGCCTCACGACTAATTACAAGATTCAGATATTATAATGAGATAAGGGAACTGTTATCTATCGAGACATTAAGAGGTACTTGAAATATAATTCGCTCTTTTTCCCTAATCGTGTTATCTCACTTTTTTTACATTTGATAATCGTATAGCGTAATAAGACTGACGAGAATTCGATTGTATTGGGATAGATGGTTTGTAAACACGCCGAGCTATTCAACTTTCAGGTTTGACACTAAGAATAAACTAATCTTGTACACGTCTTATAAAGCCACGAATAACAGATTAATGCCAAGACATTTTAGCCGCGAAGAAAGATGTTATGCCTAATACTGTGTGTCAAGAATTCAGACAGCTCTGGGATTCCAACGATCAAAACTACTTAACGATTTAATCGGTCAACTAATGTTTTGATTTTTTATAACGCAAGGGTTTTTTCGGTTTTATAGCTAATAGTAATGATCACTTTTAGAAAAATCTTTGAAGTTGAAGTAAATATTGCCAAATAATCTGAATTCATCACAAACACAATGCGATAATTATACAATCATTTTTCAGCAAAGTCATTCATTTATCATTCGCAAAAAAAAAAGAATCCATACAAAACCTAACTGCAATAGGTACCTGCACTTAACTGCTTCATACAAGCAGTAACATAAATTCAACATTTCCCTTCCTTTTCTATTCAAGCCAAAGGCAGATCAACGTTTCAGCCAAAAACTTATAGCTGAATCAATCAGAGACACCTGTCTTCTGCAACAAAAAGCCGATACCCTGTACATTTCGCGGTAAGCTCTCCTTTGTTCGGAAAATGGATTAGTTACAACTGTTACAAGAGGTGCTCTCAACTCTTTTCTCTCTCTCTCTCTCTCGTCCACCACCGACGCAAGATGTTAATGTTGTTTTGCTCTCTTGCATATCGAGAGGCGAGGCTCTCGAGTTTGGGCTCGTCGTCGTCGTAGTCGTCGCCGCGAGGTCGTCGAGCATTGCCGCGCCCCTTCGGTCATTATGATAATGACCCGCGGTGCTACTGCGACACGGAAATATGCCCCCGTACCACTACTACTGCTCCGTAAGTGGTATCTCGGGAAAAACGATGGATGCGTGACCAGACGGCCGACGCTCTCCGGCTATGTGTATTGAGCTGTACGCTGCGGCAGTTTTCAACAGGCAAATGCTTTCAAGAGGACATCGCATACTATTCGCAGTGCGTATATACTAAGTGATTACTTGGCCTTCTTCTTCGTGTCGGGATAAAAAGAGCCACGAAACTTGCATTGTCTGTGCGTTTTTACGACTAAGCGAGTGTCGCTATTTATATATTTTTCAACGATATTTTCAATAAATCACATACAAGTATATAAGCATTGCAAATCAACTGGATCAACCGTTCAAAGTCCAGATTGATATACGTTACCATTAGATTAGCACGCGTCCAAATCGAGCAGTAGCGAAGACTGATTATACATAAGAAAATCGATCAAAATCCATATATCGAGTAGTCGAGGATTTCACGGAAAACCATAACGCTAGTTAACCACAGCAGCTCTGTGGCCTTGCATTATGCATTTTGCGAATTACCTCGTTCCATAAATTTACAAAAGCAAAGGAGTGAGCGATAATTATATATTATAAAACGGTCGAAGGAGCTTGCGCGAGAGGTATAATGACTAACGAAGCTTATGTGTAACACCCTGTTTTTTCTTCTTCTTAAAATACTCGCAACGGTTTATCCGATCATCGATGGCTTGTAGAACATCATCTTTTGCGTGCGAAAATATTTCTCGCTGGTGTTTATTTAAGTGGCAGCTGTGGAATTCCGCATTGCTATAAAGTTTAGAATAGCCGAAGAAGATCCTCGAACTCACGGCTATTGTTGACTGTGGAGTCGGTACGGAATCAATTGACACTGTCGAGCCTCGTTACTCCTGTTTTAGCGATTCATTCAACTTGCGATCTATTTAGATTGACTTTTGGAACATAGATAAATAAGTAAAATGCTAGATACTTTGTGTCTTTCGTTAAAAATTAATTTCTTTATGATTAATTTCTTTATGATGTAAGGATGGTAGATAACGATTTTATGCTTTTCATTAACTATCGATTGAACAAGCGAGGAAAACATTTTTCGTACTTAGCATAATTTAACGATCATTTTAGCGAAACACCTTTCAGATCTTAAACTGGTGGTCGCGCTAATAGCGCATAATGTACGGCCACATTACGATAGAATCATTGAAAACGCGCGCGCGATTTGCATGAAATAACCGATGCATCATTCACACGTCCGATCTTAGCTCTGCGCTTATATATACCTACGAAACATGTTTATCGTATCTATTAGCGTAGGTTTTACGACGTGTAGCGTAAAAAAAAGGCCAGTCGAGTGTTCGCACTATATAGACCAGAAATATATTTATCGCTTATACAAAACGGGATAAAAGACTGCCTGACGCGACTCACGCGGCGGCCGGTTTCTTTTTGCCATTCGCGCCCCGTTTACCGAAGGTGGCAGAAACACTTGTGAAACTGAAAAATGGGGCTGGGGACAAAAGTATATAGACGGTCAATCGTGAGATAAGGAGGTGGCAGATATATAGGAAGTGAATTTTTCGTAATTTCAAACATATATACGATTCTGAGAAGTCAAACGCATTTCGTTCTTGGCGGTAGTTTGCTACACCCTGTAACCCACTTAAATGTAGGAAAATAAAGTCGTTAAACGTGCGTGTAATGCGAGGCGGTCTCATGATTGTGAGAATTTCTCTATACAATGAAATTATAGCATGATTTCATGAAAGTTAAACGTGAAATAAAAAAAAAGGTAGTAAAAGTCAATTAGTAATGCCCGCATGCTGTGAGCTCAATGCATTGCATATCACGCATCTGTTATATATATATTTACACCCATCATACGCACGCGGTAAGACGCGCTTGCCAATCGGAAACTCAAGTTAAGATTTTACATTTTATTTAATTTATAAAAATGAAACGTTATCTTGATAATTGATCAGTTATATTTTCAATGTCAAGATTTATTTTGACAAATTTTATGATAATTGTGCAAGAAAGATTGATGGACACTAGACCGATAACTAAATCCTTTATCTTTCATTATTTAATGTACGATTTTGTTGAAATTCAACAAAAGTATACGATTAACTTAAAAATCGTTTTTTCGACACTCGCCTTTGTTCAATTACCAAACATTCAAACAAAGTATATATATAGATGGAATTATCCAGCATCGAAACTCGACTAATCCGTCAGCGTCCCCAGCCGCGAGTCATCGATCTCTCTGCACCGTGTTTGCCCCATTCCACCACTCCCCGCCCCCCAATCCTACGCACATAGTCATTCCCCGCAGCTGTGAAATTGACACAGACGCGAGAGCGAGAGTGGAAATTCTCGTGGGCGATCAGGAATAGTTGGTTCCGGCATAGTTATATTTCGGATGTGGCTCGGTCTTCGCATCCAAACCGAGAGAAGAGATGATTGCGCAAGTCGCAGGCGTTTGCGTCAGCCTCCCAGCTGATTAACGATCCCCTTAATTCTTTCAGCATTAATTATCCCCGAGGCTTTCCCAATCGCGGATTAATGCATTTCGTAAACTACCGAGAGAGACTTTTTGGATATATATATATATAGCAATTAGGGAGCGTTGCGCGATATTTATTTTGATGCATTGTTTAATTGCGTTACAATGACCGGTAATTGCGGCAGTGCCACACGCGTGGCTTTTATACCTTCTGCGAAATAATATAATCGGATGAAAATAAAATTATGGTCCACCTGCGATGTTGTTTAAGTGAGAGATTGTGCCACGCGTTTTTTGCATGTGTGTGGCGATTATGTTTTTCTTTTTTCTCATTAATTTGTTGATCTTAATACAGTTTTGTTGTGACTTCGTATCGTAGTGACTTGTAAAGTAAAAATCCTGAATCATCTACTAGAATAATAGTTTTTTTTTATAAATATATACCGCCACGGACGAGGTAATTGATCAGGATCCAATTATTGATCATTTTCTTATTTCATTTGTAATATTGTAGCAATCATTTGTCTTCCTATTGCCATTAAATTTCACTTAGTATTATCATTTACTTGACTAATGTCTATTTTGTACGCTTTAATACTTTGTATTTTATACAGTGCTAAACTTTGAACTAAAACTGCTCCCAAGTATTTAAATTTCATGATTAAAAAATGCCCCCTAATCTATTTTTCACTAAAACAATTATCCTAACTTTTTTTTTTTTTGTAGTTTTTGTTGGCCTTTTGCTGGTGAGCTTAGGCCATTACCGGGTATTATATCATAACTTTATTATCGATTGCTTATAAATTTTTATTGCATTTAATGAAAGATTAAACCTTAATGTACGGAAAAATTTAAAGTGAAGTAAGATTTAAGCTGTTATTTAATTTATATCAAAATACAAGAGCATCCAAGACTCTCTTATACGATTAAAAAGTGGGTCCGTGATGGTAGCCACTTGATAAAATTGATAGCACCATACGAATATTTCGATCACACGTAAACTAAGACCACAACCACATCAAACTCAATTCTAAAAGTATAAGGAAAAAGAAAGGCCTGTAAAACACGCACGATAAGTAAGTATAAAAGCTACAATTCCAGGCGAGACAAGTTTGTCGAGGGAAAAAAGTGGGAATTCTCGAGACCAGTAAGTAGTCGTTCGACCGCTTGTGGGAGAGGTTAGCCCGTTATATATATATATAGGAGTACAAAATCGCGCTGCCGCAACTCTCACGCTTTCTCCCGCTGCCGCTGTACTTAGTCTCGTCCTACAAATGTGTGTGCATGTGCAGCGGCAGCGCGATTGGGTGCTCCAAGGGAAACAGATTTAGAGATTAATCTTTAAATTAGGGCCTCTATTTTACACTGCATATCTATACGGATTTGCGAAAAATCGGGCTGTAACCACCTCGGGGCGTTAGCATGCTAAAATTTCTTGTAAACAGTCATTTTCGATGGATATATAAAGCACGTGTAATTTTGTGCATGTATCGTTTGATCTTGTACGTTTTTTGTCAGTAAGTTATGTGTGAATTATTTTTTAGATTGATTCGAACGCGATATTGGGAGGTAAGAGAGTGGACGGGTTGATTTAAAAGACAATTTTCCTACAAAATAGCTTTTATGAAATATTTGCCGAAATTCATTGGTTAATTTGCCATTGATTGTAATATTTATATAGTCTACAATTCAAACGAAATATTTTTACAATGATGAGCGCATACTACGAAAACGATTCGTAAGTATGTCTCTATGCGCTATTACGGAGTCAATAGACCGATGCAGTGTAACATATAAAATTCGTTGCACCGCCGAATTTTTTTTGCCAAGCTACAGGAGTCGGAGAGAAAGTATTCAGCTGCGACCGTAGAATGAGTGAAGTTGAACACAACAATTTTACGCCTATTTCTTTTAAGCGGTTTCTTTGTTTAACAGCCGAAAATTAAGCCAAATATATATCCTTTTTTTTGTAATACACGTATGTCGAATCTAAACGATATCAGTTCCCATGTCACATTTTCATAAGCGATATTTACACTGCACAATAAAGTAATGAATATCCACAGCTAATGCGTTTGCAGTGAAAGTGGCGTGTATATACGTAAAAAAACATCGATATAAATTAAACGCGTAAAGTTGAGTATTTATTGATCAATCAAGTGGGCAACGAATTAAAGTCGAATTCGCTGTTGAATTATGCATCGGAAACAAAACTCGAACACGCGAAAGATTTTGAAAGAGAAATAAAACATGCCATAACTATTACCATCGATAATTTCTTCAGAGTAATATTCGCTAATGCATGGAATATTTATCATAAATTTGCCATGTTAATACATGTAAGAAATTTCCCTCCTATTCGGCATTGCAAAAGCATTTCTCGAAATTATGACGAATCAACAATTGTGAGACGATTGCAAAACTGTTTAAAGTACACGGAGAAAAATAGTTCACTAAAAATTGCGAGAAACTTCATGAAAAATTACTATAATATTCAGCAATGGTGAGACAGAGTCGATGTTTACTAATGTTTAGTAGACAGTATAGTAAAATTGAAGTATGCTAAGTTCTAGAAAATATTATTTTAATAATTACTATACCAGTATAGCAATTTTTAATTTATTTACTCTTAATTATTACTATACCAGAAGAATGTTTTTAAAAACTAAAATAAATTTTGAATTCAATGTACTATATATGTTTTTCTATTTAATGA
>UELV01081708.1:0-13217 GCA_900490015.1 Megastigmus stigmatizans
ATATATGTTTTTACGTATTCATTCTTATACATAATTTTAAACGGTATCATGCTGATTCGGCCCGATGTACATTTCATAGCAAAATTCTAATTTATTCTGATATTACTTGCGAGACTTTGGTAAATAGAATTTGGACGATTAATCGCTATTTCTTTTCTATTGATCATAAAGAAATAGAATATCTAATGATACCATTAAATCCGATACTAAATGTATTTGAATAAGATTTGATTGGTTCTCTTACAATTATAGTATTTGGCTAAATCTGATAATTTTCGATATACTCCTGTTTATGACAGAAAGAATTCGCATTCTTACTTGATCCTATTTATTTCTAATCGGTCGAAAATTTTCTAATTGGAATTCTATTTATTCCTATAACATTTTAATAGGAATCAAATAGGATTTAATTGATTTATCTGAGCAGGGAAGCCAACGATGAGACATGGGGTTCTGACCACTTTCCGTTGTTTATAAATATTTGCGTCGAAAAAAGTGTGTATATAAAAAAATCGCTGAATCTTACTTCGACTAGAACAAATTGGGAAAAAGTAGATGAATACTTAGAATCTAATTACATACAATTCATGTCAAGAGAATGCAACGACCTGCCAGCAAACAAAAAATACAAATTATTCACTAACATCGTTACTGGCGCCTTATTTTCAAGTACGCCAAAGAAAAAGTTCCTTGTTGGAATTCAGAGTGCGATAAAATAAGATGGCTTAGAACAGCAGCTTTTAAAAAATTTAGGTTTACGAATAATCCCGACGATTATATAAATTTAAAAAATTTTTGGCTCAAGCAAGGAGAATGTTCAAATTTAAAAAAAGACAAAATTTTATTGAATTTTCTAAAAACATTAATTTTTATACAAAACAAACTTTCGTATGGAACACAAGCAAAATTCTGAAAAATAAATGGATCAAAATCACACCGTCTCATCATTCTGAAAACCACCAAGATGAAAAAAATATTGCTATCGCTCTTGACAAAATTACTCCTCCTTGGAGCCGGACCAATCTTGATTGGGTGCCGACTTGTGAAGAAAATAACTTTTTAAATTCAACTTTCGAGTTTACAGAATTTAATATTGCACTTGAAAGTAAAAACAAACGTTTAGCCAGCGGATAGACGGAATATATTACGATATTCTTTAAAAGCTACCTATTAAATATTAGCTCACTCTTTTGGACATATATAATGTAATTTTTACGACTAATTCTTTTCCAATAGAATGGAAAAAATCTTTTGTCCATTTTATAAAAAAAGCCGATGGGAAAAATGTTAGACCGATTAGTTTGGTTTCCTGCCTCTGTAAACTATTCAAAACAATGGTTAAAAATAAATTACAATGGTGGCATGAACATAATAATTTACTTCCGTCGAGTCAAACCGGCTTTCGAAAAGGTCAAAGCACAATAGATAATTTAATAGGTCTATCTTTAAATGTAGAGGAATCTTTCAGCAAAAAGAAAGATGTCGTTGCTGCATTTTTAGATATAAATGCCGCGTTTGATAATGTGAATGTTGATATTCTTTTACAACGATTGGCAACAATTGAGTTTCAATAAGCCTCATTAAATTTATTAAGTTTATATCGTATGAAAGACACCAATTCAACGTGAAGTACTTAGTCCGTTATTGTATTGTATATATGTATCGAAAATTTGCGAAAACCTACCAAAAAGTGTAATTGTCTCGCAATTCGCAGACATTAGCGCATACCGAGTGACACAGCCCCAACGCACCACTTTGCGAATCAGTTTACTCGGAACTGGATAGAAAAATATAAGTGCAGCAGGTCTCATTCGATGTTAAGTTGTAAGTAAAATTGTATGGTATAGCCAGAATTAATGTAAAATTTTTGGTTCAAAAGGTAAAAAATATATTTTCCGAAATAAATGTTTTTAGCGAATATTTCTGCCATATTCTTATAGACGGGATAAAAATAATTCGAAATAGTCGTTTTTGGTTAGCGATAATATTTTTATCCTTTCGTAATAAATATTAGAAATTTTTAGTATTCATCGTCGTTGCCGAAATTACGGGTCTAAGATGACCGTTCCAGTTGGGTTCGTCGTCGTCACGTTACCGAGCGGCAAGCAGAGTGTGGCAACTTCACTCCGGTCTCCGATGATCTTGGAAAAAAATGTTTTTAAGGTTACGGAGAATACCGACTATACGGAGTTTTGTCATTTTGTTGATATCACCAATTAGGATAGATGGCGTTAGATGAATATTTCCAGCGTTGCATTATTATTTTCAATTGCAAGAATATAATATAAAATAATTCAGTTATAATTTATATTATTTATATTAATAGTAATACTGCCGTAGGTTTTTTCCTATTATCAAAAGAGGCAGGTACTAGATGAACTATTTTTTAAGCTTGCTTACTTACAGCTAATAATGATTTTTACCTGTCAGTAAAAATGATTATTACAAGCTCGTGAGAAGCAAGTAGAGTACGAACCAACATAATTATTTTTTTAAAAGTGTAAAATTAAATTGCTCAATGTTAGCCGTTGAGCAAATTTAACTTTGTAATAACATTCGTTTTTTTCGTTACTATTTTTCATAGAATGATTATTTTATGGAATATTTGTTTCTTTGTCGTATATCCGATTTTATAAGGCAATTTTCCAAAATTTTGTATTCATCGTATTTGTTCGAATACTTAATTTATAGTTTACCTCGTTAAAAAGGATTCTGCTAATAATAATAATAATTAACTAATGCCAAGCACCTACACTACTAGTTTAAATATGCTATATTCTATAATACCTTCTTAGAAGAGTACATCTTGACTAATACTCTGCTCAGAAAATCTAAGTTAATTTTTAAAATATGCAGCAGAATCCTTTTTAACGAGGTAAACTATAAATTAAGTATTCGAACAAATACGATGAATACAAAATTTTGGAAAATTGTCTTATAAAATCGGATATACGACAATAAAAACAAATATTCCATAAAATAATCATTTTATGAAAAATAGTAACGAAAAGAACGAATGTAATTAGAAAGTTAAATTTGCTCAGCGGCTAAAATTGAGCAATTTAATTTTACACTTTTAAAAAAATAATTATGTTGGTTCGTACTCTACACTGAAAAAAAAGTTCGGTTACCATTGCGTATGTTGTCCAGGCGGTAACTGTATTTGTGCTCTAAGGCAAACGCTATTGTGCTACATCCGCAATATTTGCCTGGGTTTTCGGTTACGCTTACGGCGCCCTCCCCAAGCAGCTCCCGCCTTTTTCCATCGGTTAATATACATGTATCAGATGTTGTTCGTGCACACACCGTTATCTTCGACTTAAATATTTTAAAACTTGTATTGATATAAGGTACTTCGTGAATCTATTAAATAGTGATATACGGATGAGTTGGTAAAAAGCAAACTGCGATCGCGGCAGCTAGAGCAGTTTATAGAAAGATTTGAAAGTAAGTGAATAATATAATGATAATATAATCTAAGCTAAAAATACGTATGACTGGTATGTACGATTTTCATGTTTTTATTTATAAATATTGCTATGGGTATTTCTTTGCAGAGGCTAGGGTAGATGAGGAAATATTTATAGATATTGATAATGACATTTTACAAAAATTATTTTTTGAATCGGAATGCGGGCTCCAAAAAAAATTCACTAAAAGTTCGAATCATGGAAAAACAGTGGCGAATTAGAAAAAACATATTCGACTTGTGATCAAATTATAAATTTAGATTTGTCAGCTTCTAAAATTGCTCCAGACATCCAAATAGATAATGCTACTCAATTAGCTTCAATTGAATCGATGCAAATTATAGAATTACAAGATCAATTTGTAGATATTGTTTCAGAACGTATGTTTTTCAAGATTTTTATACACATATTCTAATTTATATAATGATTCTGTATCTTATTAAATGTAATATTTGTTTTTATGACATGCATCTATGAAAAAAAAAACAGTTCTTGAATTATTATTAACCACAACAAAAGGAAAGATAATCAATAATACGTTCCAATTAAAAAAGGAAATCAATTCCAGAATGTTAACTGACCTCATTATAGAATACGAATTTGATTTTATAGGTAAATTTGATTTCTTTCATTATTCAACTATTATAATAAAATATTCAAATGAAATGTGTATTACAAGTATATAATAAAGAATATAATAAAGAATACTATGCAGAATGTTTAAAAATAAAGTGTAAGAAAAGAATTAAGGGCGATTCATGCAACTTTTGCCTAAGAATACGGTTAACGTAACTGTGTAAGCGCTCCTTAAACTATGCTACTACTGCTGCCACGTTAATTCTGCCTGGGCCCCCAAGTCAAGCTGACTGTTGCTCTACGGCTATCATAACCGAATACAATTTGCTTAGGAGCCTCGGTCAAAACTGCCGGAGTTTCCGGTTAATGCAGCCGAACTTTTTTTTCAGTGTACTGGCTTCTCACGAGCTTCTAATAATCATTTTTACTGACAGATAAAAATCATTATTAGCTGTAAGTAAGCAAGCTCAAAAAATAGTTCATCTAGTACCTGCCTCTTTTGATTATAGGAAAAAACCTACGGCAGTATTACTATTCAAATTAGTCAAACTTTTCCTTTAGTTATAATATAAATTATAACTAAATTATTTTATATTATGTTCTTGCGATTGAAAATAATAATGCAACGGTGGAAATATTCATCTAACGCCATCTATCCTAATTGGCGATATCAACAAAATGACAAAACTCCATATATTCGGTATTCTCCGTAACCCTAAAAACATTTTTTTCCAAGATCAGCGGAGACCGGAGCGAAGTTGCTGCCCTCTGCTCGCCGCTCGGTAACGTGACGACGACGAACCCAACTGGAATGGTCATCTTAGACCCGTAATTTCGACAACGACGATGAATACTAAAAATTTCTAATATTTATTACGAAAGCATAAAAATATTATCGCTAACCAAAAACGACTATTTCGAATTATTTTTGTCCCATCTACAAGAATATGGCAGACATATTCGCTAAAAACATTTATTTCGGAAAATACATTTTTTATCTTGTGAACTAAAAATTTTACATTAATTCTAGCAATACTATACAATTCTACTTATAACTTAACAATGAATGAGACCTGCTGTACTTTTATTTTTCTATCCAGTTCTATGTGAACTGATTCGCAAAGTGGTGCATTGGGGCTGTGTCACTCGGTATTGTAAACAAACTTCTATAAGCTCGTGTAAACGCTTGTTAGAAAAAGGGATCGATATAATTTATAAAAGCTTGTACATCCCAGGTCTCGAACATTTTCCTCTTAAGACTGTCTTCATACATTTCAACAAACGTAATATCAAACCAGGCAAAACTGAAATTAAAATAAATAACCAAGTAGAAAAGACCAAGTAGAAAAGATTTAAAAAAATGCGTAAGAGCTATGAACATAATCAAATTTATTAGAGGTACACGATGGGGAACATCTCCCAAAACACTCATGATTTTATATAAAGTTTTGTGAGATCTATAATTGATTACGAATGCTTCGTTTATTTTCCAACCCAACAAGAACAAATTAAAAAACTTGAAAGAATTCAGTTTACAGTAATAAGGCTTTGCTTAGGACTTCGTACAAGCACTCTCACAAACGTTTTGTTATCGTAATCGAAATTATCGATTATTAATGAACGTACAATATTCTTTTGTACTGGATATATTAACAAAATTATTTCAAATGAGCAACTGCCCATTTGCAAAACCGTTAAGAAATTCAAACTTCTTTGAAAGGGAAACCAAAATAATCTCAAGTTAAAAAATCCAATATTACAACTCTGTATTCAAAGCTTAGATCAATCAACCGACATAATAACTTGTAAGAATCAATATAGTATGTACATCTGCAACTATAAGGCCTTAACTAATCAAATTCATGTAAACACTGAATTAGGAAATACTTTGAAAGGATGCGATAACGCTCAACTATAGGTAGACGAACTTATTAGATCAGAGAATGCATGTTCTATTTACACTGACGGCAGAAAATCGAAAGGAGCATAATCCGTCGGCAGCGCCTGTTACAGTGCTGAATTAAATGTAAATATTCTAAAAAGTATCAATATGCACGCCTCGATCTATACTGCTGAATATCTTGCAATAAGTGAAGCAGTAGAAATCGCATTAAAAATCATAAGAAAAATTACCTAATATTATCATTAACTGATTCTCTAAGTGCCCTAACGTCCTTAAAAAATAACAACATTCACGTATGAACTAATCCATTCCTTCTTCAAATTCGCGAAAACATTCTCAAATTTTATGAACATATAGGAATTGTTGGCAATGAAAAAGTAAACTTATTAGCCAAAACTGCTACAAGAAATGCAACTGTGATAAAAATGCCTTTTAATGATCTCAAAGATGAATATAAAAATAAAGCTTTGACTAACACAATAAATATTATTAGACAAGAAGGATCCGTAAAAGGTATTGATTACTTCAATAATTATCACTCTAATACTTTAAAACCTTGGTTTTCACACAAAAATTTACCACGTAAAATAGTTACAACAATCAGTAGATGTAGATCGGGGCATTATAACGTTGCTTCATCTCTTGCGAGAATTTGTATTAAATACAATCCTGGCAGCGAATGCGGTCACGAAAACCAAGATTTAAATCATATATTATGGCAATGTTCAAAATACGACGAACAAAGAACCAAATTTATAAAAAATTTGAACAAACAGAAATGGTATTTGCCAATGACATGTACCATTCTACTCTCTCACGGTCACCATATGTAAAACATTATTGTCCTACCTCAAAAATTGTAATCTTCAATTGTAATTTCATTTTTGTATCGCAAAATAATCTCAAATTAAGAAATTAAAATTGCTAATAAAAAAAAAATTCTCTTCCAGAGCAATGAGTTGTGTTGAAAATATCCACATGAATTCCACGTTTATTTCCATGTGGAAATTCACCCTAATACCCGGGAATTTTAAAATCCATACGCAAATCATTTCATAATCCCACGTAGAATTTTACGTAGATTTTTACTTAAATTTCTAGTGGCTTCAAATTACTAAAAATTTAAGATAACACTCAAACTAGGGAATTAAGCTTAAATGCTAGAACTTATGACTTTATTTAATTTATTTATTTATTTTATTTATTTAAACCAGAAAATAAGTTTACAATGGTAAACCCTACCGAGGTAAATTTTTACCTGTGCGTTTGTCCGGTATACAAAAAAAAATACATAGAGCTTAATTACTAAACTAATACTATTTTTTTATTATAGGCAGTAGTGTGTTAATCGTTACTCTTGTGTTTTAGGTATTTACTCAATCCTTGAATGTGTAACGATATTACTCACCCAGATTTTTAAAATTTTAAAATTTTAACATAACATAAACAAAATCTTGACAAAATTTGATAAAAATATTAAAAAATTCTAATATTAAAGCTAAATATCTCAGTTTTGAAATTATCATCTGCATGGTAACATCTAAGAAAGGCACCAAACTTACGTGAACTTCAATTTTTAGTAAATAGAAACCATTAGAAATTTACGAGGAAATCTACTTCGCGTTCCTGGACTGATTTTCATGTAGATTCCATATGGAAACCTACAAATTTCTTTTTTATCAATACCAAGATCTTAATTTTTTTTTAATTTTTTAAAAATCTTGAATATTTTAATATTAAAATATTATTTTTTTTTTTCAATATATGAAGCGTAATAAATGCATTATACCACTCATTAAAAATACAAAATGAATTATTTTTTTAGCTATGAAGTATACTTAATAATTAAAATGCTAAATTTAGAATCCAAAATGAATTATTTATTAACAATAACATATGATTAAATTATTCCAATCATAACACAATCAAATAACTATGTATTTATGCAAAAGTACGGGAAACTCTTGTAGAATTTGACCAAAATTATTACCCACAATAACATCTAATCAAAATAAAAACCTGCGTACCATTGGAGGTGCATAAAACAGGAATAGCGCAAATAGTAACCAAATAATATTTGCACTATGTCAAGCCCATTTCGAACCTGAACTAGATTTCCAGGAAATACAATCACTCAATATCAAGTAAGGTAAATCAAATAAGAACCAAAATGCCGAAAATCTAGAATATGTTTTAGTATGTCACGGACCTATTGTCATTTAATACACTATTTGCTTATAAGAGCAAAAAAAATTATGATGGTTCATTATTTGTAATATTTATTAAATTAATGTGGAAGTTTTTGTAATATTATTATTACTAGAAATTTTTTTAAATTAAACCATCGCTTACGAATGAAATAGAACCTTTTACCGCACGCAGACAAAATAGAACCTTTTCTAGCGTACGCCCTAAATGAAACCTTTCTTAAGAAAAATTCCCTGTAGAGAAATATGCATTTCTAATGACTGTATTCGAAAAAGCTCATTGCCAATTAATTGTTGGTATTTTTTTGACTTACAAAACCGTTCAGCATTATCAATCTTATAAAATGCGCTTTCTTCACATTACTTTTCTATGTGTATCATTTGATAAGTTTATAAATCAAAAGTTTGATGACTAATTTCATTTCCTTATTTTATAACGTGATTCGTTTTGTTCCAAACATCAATTCACTAATTAAGCTTCAAAATCCAGTATAAATATATTAGCCCAGTTTCATTTATTTATTATGTTGTGTTTTAGAATTGAATTAACCTCTTTTTTTGTATACTGAAGCTAAATTATGCACTGTTAAGACTATCATAATTTTTAAGAATGAATTATTACTCAATTTTGGCAAATATATATATATATATATATATATGATTATTACCCGAAATTGGGTAATGATCCTTTCTTAAAAGTTATAATATAATAGTATATGGGCCATTTAAAAAAAAAACGTAAATGTAAAAGTTAAAAAAATTAAAAAAAAAAAATTCTTTTTTTCTGACTTTTTATCGACCAGTATAGCATCTTATAATTAGAAATGATGGTATTATAGACTAGCCAAGCATAAAACGAAGTTATGTCTATAAAAAGATTATTTGTAATATTGGAAAAAGTTGATTTTCGTATTCAATGTCTTATAACATAAGTTACTACAATGCGTAACACTTAACAAATAAATATATTGAAACATAATATTTATTGAAATTATAGTATAAATTTGAGATCAATGATAAATAAATAATACATTTTATAACAATTTCATATTACAAAATATTAACAAAATTTATGATATACATTAAAATATTATATTTAACTCATATATCTTTAATTTTATCAAGTATAAGAAAGCTAAAAATAATTTGTTTTCATTTTTTTAAGACTAAACTTCCACTGAAAGTTTTTTGTCGAAATGGGGTGACAACTTTTGATACATACTTAAAATGATATAAAAATAATTTAAATATTACTTTAGTAGTTGAAAGTATCTATTTATAGGAGCAAAACAAATAATTAAAACTTACGATACCCTAGTTTATATTTTGTTAAAAGAATTTGATAAGAAAACATACAAATAATGCTTGGTGACAGCCAGGGGACGTTACATTTCACACTTTATTGAAGATATTAACAAAAAAAAAATTTCATTTTTAAAGAGATTTGAAAATGGATTCTTTTAAACATATTAAAACACAACACACTTCGCAAAAAAAAATAATTAATTTGTTGCAAATATTTTCAATAATCGGCGGTGACATAAATTTACATTTTTTATTAAATGCCTCATATATATAGTTGCTAAAACGATGTGATAAGTATTAAAATTTCCTTAAAATTGATTTGGTAATGTGGACTAATATTGTAATATTAAAGACAGTCATTTCGCTTTACACTTCTTATTGATAGCTGCCATTAGTCGCACGTACCCTGTAAATTGAATAGTGCTTGCTAGCTACATGCCAGATTCTATTAAAGACATCAAACGCTCAAAAATTGCATCAGAAATCTCCCTCTGCACTCTAGAGCGTGGCAGACGTGAATTCATCTTCAATAGCTTTCTAGAAATCTATCCAAAACATCAATTTAATTTTCTAAACTATTTCGAGAACTTGTAAAAACTATATATATATTTTTTTTAATAGTAAGCACTTTGATATTGCAAAATGTAAAATAATAATGGATTTTATAAAGCTAAAACTTAGCAAAACATTTTTTTAAACCCGTAAAATATCTGATTAAAATGAATAGATTTAATAGGGTTGTGTTGGTTGAATAGCAGTCTAATCGAGTTTAATTCATGTCTTTCTCTACGAGATTAACGTTTAATCTTTCTTAATCTGTAATATTCCTAAACATATTTAATACAGATTTTTTGGATTTCTTTAAATATTATATAATCTATTTGAATGTCAATTTCAAAGAAATTCATTTTAATGTAATCGTTTTTAATGGGATGTGATATCATATTAGTCTGAACATTCTCTCACCGTTTTTAGTAGAAATAAAGGTAATCAGAATTAATCTGCTCTAATACCATGATAGAAAATTGATGAGTATCATTGGTAACGTGCTAATCAAATGGCAATGTTGTATCGCTATCAAACGGACATTATACTTTTAAATGTTGTATATCACGAATTATATTGTTGAGTTTTGAAAAAGCATTTAAATATATAGTGTCTAGTTTTTATGCACACCTCTAAAAAAATCCTGTAGGATATTCTGCATGATATCTTGCAGGATTGTCTGCAGGACTTGCTGCATGCACTATGGACTACTGCAGGAATTCTTGTATAATTTCCTGCTGGAAAATTTAAAAAAATAGCTCAGAAAGAAAAATTTATAATTATTTTAATTCAACGGCCTACGAGACTGCTAAATATGATGCTAATGAAATTTTGAGGCTTAGAATGCAGGCAATAAAATTGTCGATTGAAATCACATCAAGACATAAATATTAATCTAAAATTTCAGATTCCAGATAATAGTGGAACCTATTGGACTAATCGACGAAATAATCACAAAACTAGCTTACCCTGATGAACGCTTGCTTGCTAGAAATAAAGTTAAATACGCAGTATATAGTAAGGTAAAATACCCGTTACCTCGACAGATTTTAAACACTATAATAAATATACCATGTATTGAGCACTATAATAATCGACATTTTTAGAAAATTTCAAATCTCATTATGGACTTATTGTCTGTTATAATAATTTATGTATAAATAAATTCATTTTTATGCTTATTTATATTAAAAAATATATGTTTGAAAAACATGTGCTAGTCTCCTAAACCTGGCTAGCCTATGCTGAACTGGTAGCAATACCGGAGCATCGATTGATCCCTAAACCTGGATAATATAATTAATTGTGTCCCCCTACAGGGTATTGAAACCGCCCTTTCCTTAAAGGAGATTCGAACTTCAAAATAATTATAGATATGTATATATTTTGAAGCATTGCATAGTTATATTGATAGAGGTGGATAATAATTAAATTATTTCAAATATATTGTGCTTCAAATTTTGGACAAAGAATCGAAGTGAAAGGAAAGTAGGATATAATAATAGACAAAAGTGTAGACGATTTAGCATTCAACATTTAATAGAATTTGGCCTTTTAGCCTTTATTTCTTTGTTTATCTAGCCAAAATAGCTTCCATCTTACCTATGTTTGTCTAGAAAAATTTGACACGTGATATTAAGAGGATGTGCGAGAGTCGGAAAGATTCTTACCTTACCGCTAGAGTCCGTAATTTTGTATTCAACAAAATATATAAAGATATAGATTACTTTTTGGAAAAAACGCTGACACTACCTCGGTAGTGTAGAGAATATTATGTGATTTCAGTTTTATCAAATTCTATGCAGAATTCACATTTTGATAGAATTCAAATTTTATCGACAAAAATCGATATTTTTCGGCGACAAACATCTCCGTCAATTACGGACAGAATTTTATGAAACTAAAATCACATAAGTAGTAGGTATAAGTAGTAGTACATAAAAGTCAGACACCGTCTGGGATCCTTATCTCTGTCTGGTGGGGGTACAAGATTTACCGAAAGTGGCGCGGAGAAGCTCGTGGGCGACGCGGACGGACGGTGCGGATGGATGGTGCGGAGCAGGAGGCGTGGTCGGGTGACCCGTGGGCAGACACGCTCGTGGTCGGGTGACGCATAGGGAGCCACGCTCGCGGCCGGGTAGCACGTGGGGAGTCACACTCGCGAATTTGCGAATTTTTGACGGAAAGATTTTTAAACGAGTTATTTAAAAAAATGTAAATAATATTAATAATAATAATAATATTAATAATAATCATAATTTGTAAATTGAAGTGTAACGATATGCATAAGAACTTAAAAGTTAAATATTGATTTTTTTATGAAAAAAGGTTAAAGCCCTTCGTTGACTAAATAATAGAAGTGTTCTCGGGAGAAATAGCTGGCCGCATGCAGATAGTTTTTGAAAGGGGACAGTAAAGTAGAAGCTTTGGTCACTGACCGAGATGGAAAACAGATGCTTCGGTGTAGCGGCTGTTGGTTGAGATTGAAAACATGTGATACGTAGAGCGGGTGTTCCGTTCACAAATAATCTAAACTCTAAGACAGTCCAACGAATGAAATGTATATCTATATGGGAAAATTTTTACCATATACGAGAAACAATAACAATTAGGGTAAAAGTATCCCTACGTCATAAATATGTTAGTAAATTTACGTATTTATGATATGATAAAGCTGGAGCGATGTTTGCTTCTTAGAAATAATAAAATTTTTACTTAATATTAGCTAAGAAAATAAGAAAATAAAATTTCGGTAAGAATGTGAGAACTTGAGATAAACACTTTGCAGAGAATTTTTTTTTAACTAGCATGGGAAAATGAATTTCTTCATTTTAGGATGAGATATTTTAATTAGTGGTAGAAAAATAAAAAAAGGCTTAGTATTTGTACGTCATTGTTTATTTAAAAATAAATCAAAATAAATTCACATGGGTTGTGAATTTTCTACATTTTCATTATTTACATTTTCTTTATTATTATCAGATTATATCAGAATAAAATATTTCAGTAATAAATGTTGTTAATTCGAGGTATACTATATCAAAAAAAGAATAAAGAAGACAGAATCAGATACATATTCCACATTCCAAAGAAAAATAAATTTCTCATTTCTAAAAAATATAAATTCTAAACATTTTCTTACAAAACCAAACTTTTCAAAAACTAACACAAAAAAAATATATTTACATTCAAATTAAAATTTCAAATTTG
>UELV01081714.1:0-19896 GCA_900490015.1 Megastigmus stigmatizans
GAGAGAGGGAGAGAAAGAAAGGGTGTCAGTGGTGTAATATCCTATGAAAACCATAGGATTTTCTTTTCATTTACTTTTATTCTTAAGCTCATGTATTCCAAGTTTGTAACTATATCATTACACATAGACCTAATATTACGTATCCTCACTCCGGAAAAACCCAACAATTAGTCGCCTTATCCAATATACACATAAACCTAATATTACGCATAATTATCCCCACACAATTAAACTCAACGCCTGCCTCGCAAACGACTGGGCCAACACAGAACAGCACCTAATGAGTTTGGGAAAACCAGTTAGTCCGCCGAACATGCGCTTGGACCAAAAAAATCAACGCCGGACAAAAACCTAATGAGTTGGGGAAAACCTATCAACCCGCCGATAACTCGGAAGTCGGAAGACCACTCATCAGAGCGTTGTCCAATGAAACTCATCAACCAATCACCAATGACAGACAATCACAAACAGTTACAACACTCAGTATTCCTTTCCGGAAACCTTGCACTTCTTGTGCTAAAGCACCTGGAGTAGGTTTTTCAAACTTCCTCCTAACCTATCATTAGCGTCTGCTTAGTACCTTACTGGGCGATTGTGGGAAACTCTTGGAATCATAAGGGTTTCTTACTATCTAGAAGCCTAGGAAGACACAGCGGTCCATACTGTCAATTCTACTTCTCTCCCCTAGGGAGAAGTACATAGTTTGCATGGCCGTCCCGAGTTATTAGATTTTCGAATCTAGACTCAAAAGGGCCCAACAGTCGATTCAATTCGACATGTCGATTCATTTCGACCCGTTGCGTAATAGTGCGACGTAACAGTGGCAGCGAATTGAATATTCGACTCGGTATGGTAGCTGTGGAATTAAAATCTAGGGGTCAAAAGTGGACGGGCAAAAACAGTGTGCCGGTGATGGTCATATTTTCGCGAAAAAGTCACGCGGCTGACCTACCATTTATGCAGCTCACGCGCCCAAGATGTCGCGATGCACATATTTATTAGGGCTGTTCCTGGAAGTTGCATTAAAAAATAGTAGGAACAACTTTTTATCCTGCGCAGCAACAAATTAAAGTGGCACGTGGATTAATTGGTTTCGCGTACGAGTCTCTTTCAACCTCCCGCGGGAGAATCGTAGGCAGCGCGTATGTTGGGAATCAGCTGTGGATCGTGCCTGGCTGTACTTTCCGAAATAATGTTTCGATTTTAAATCGTGGAACGTCGGAATTAATGCTGCTGTTGCGACGTTAAATAATAATAACACACGTACACTGGTTCGAGTAGAACGTACCAATGTGACTTAATGTTAAATCTGTTTACAAAAACATATTTATCGAACAAATGTTTGAGCGACATTTTCCATTCATAAAGTAGTATATATTTTACGATTATTTAAAACGAATATTAAGACGTGTAACGGGGCTGTTTATGCTGTGTGCAGTACCGGCGTACTGCACACTCCTACCTTTCCTACCCGTTGCGGCGAGAAAATCTTCACGTAATTTTCCCCGCTGATTAGGTGCAACAGCTTCCGTACAAATGCGAGACTCTCTTGATGAGTCTCGCTTTCCGTTGATCGGACTTTTGATCGTGAGCGCCGTGTTACACTCACGATGCCAGCTACTCAGTTTTCTGCACAGTGGAAACGCTTTTCCACTGTGCCCGCGAAGGCGGCGGTAATCTCGGGAGAAATAAGGGATTATATTAGCTATCTTCGAAAATAAGCACCACGTGATTTTAGGCAATTATCGTATATTCTGTCAAAGATTTACAAGCAAGAAATCTACTTACTCGTGAACCGAGAAGGCTTTGTCGCGGTAAAACACACACATACACACACACACGGATCGCCGTTTGCGATCCGCTGCAGAGTACAAGAAGTACTTACTCGCTGTTGCTCTTTTCTCAGCAAACGCGTTCCCGCAAGCTCCTCGGATAGTTGCACTGGCCTGCAGTCCAGTGCAGCTCGAGATGTGGGAATTGTGGGTGGCGACTCAGACCCTCACACACACACCTGCAGACAGGTAGCACGTCGCGTATATCTATTTGCATATATCTCCAGCGTCCGTGCTGATTCGCGGCGGAAATCGATCTGATAACGCGATCGAATTTTCCTATCGCGCCGTCTCTCTCTAACTCGCGAGATCGCCTATCTCTCTCTAATCCGCGACATGCGCCACGCTTGCTGTCCTGCTCATCATCCACGGTGCTTGCGCGCCGTCGGATCGAACGTACAATCGAATTAACGATTGAATCCTCGATTTGTTTGATTGGCCGCACGGTGTATACCTCGATTTAATGCTCAGCCAGCGTAGCACATCTGAGGATACATTCCGGCGGCCTAATCATGCGATCTAACAACTGCTCCAGTTGCTCTCGCTCAGCTGATCCTACGTCAGCGAGCCCGATGGCAGACGCAGCTGTGACTCTGCGCTCGCTGAGTCCAGCTAGTTCAAGATCCACATATTTGTTCTCATCTTTGAAGAACAATTAGTTCTTGCAAGGATCCAATACTGCTTTGAACAATCTTGTAAAGTTCACTCCGACGTAACAGTCTGCATCTAACTCTGGTAAGATAGCAACTGTCACATCCTTTTGGATCTCTGCGATCTCGAACGGTAGACTCACGTAGCCTACAATAGCGGAGTAATGACCGTTTGCCATTCTCGCACCTTTGCCATAGCTTAGTTGAAGCTATCGACCGCACGCACTGGTGATCTGCAATTCTACAGATCCCATCACTGTGCGTGCTGCTCCAGGATTAAACAATGCTCGAATAGCCCTGTCGCTTCTTCAGCGCTTCTGGAGACTTACTCCGCGCTCGATGCTTGAGCTGCTCGGTCAGTCTTGACCTCCTTGAGCAGCTCAGCGAATGCCGTTGTCTCTGGCTGATACTGGCTTACTGCTGCCACTTTCGTATCCACTCCAGAGACTACTGGTTTGGCCTTCGGAAGCTTTTGAGGCTTCTTATATGCCACTTCCATAGCGACGGTGGAGGTCTAAACGCCTCACCTGCTGTGCTTATGAGCTCAGCTTCCCGCGCCAGCTCCATTAGTGACTCGACGTCACGAGCTTCTGCACGACGCACCATATACTGCAATTTTGGCAGCATATTCCGGTGCATCAGGTCCAGCTGCGCTTCTATCGAAGGCACTGGAACCTGCTTCAGTACAATTGCTTGCAGGCACGTGATAAAGTCACGCACCGGCTCTTCCTGGCCTTGGGTGCGTGCGTTAGCTTCAGCAAATAACCTCTGCTGAAACCCCTTGTTCACTCCATACCACCTCCTGGCGGCAGTGCAGAACTCGGGCCACGTCCTCCATTTGTCGCGACCATTTCTATACCAAATGGCCGCAACACCTGATAGTAACTCTGACAGAGAGGATAACAGCTCCTCCTCTGTCAGATCAGCGAGCACACGACACTCTTCTACTCGGGTGAAATTACTTCGCCTTATTGGATAACTTATTTTGAAATCCTGACTTAAAATTCCTAGCGGCGCAAAAAACCGGGAAAGAATTTTCAAAATTTAGACGTAACACAACCGGATTTTGACGAGGGTTTACATATGTATTTATATGAACATATATTACCGCTATCAATAACTAAAAAATTATTCTTTATTGAAACCAATGCTTGGATCAACTCCTTAAAAATGAGCGCACCTGATAAATGAACACGATATGTAATTTATATATCAGAGGTTAAATTTATATTTGTGTACATATATCAGGGAAAGACATTGAATTGTAGTGGAATAAAAAAATCACTATCAATTCATTATATTTAGTTTCTTCAAATTTACCTACTTGCTTTCTTCTCTATTTCTACTCAATTTCTTTATATCAATTATTATTATAATTAGTTTGCTTTGATTATCTAACACACATATTTTTCTGACGAAATATTGTGAAAATCTGTTAAATTTTTTGCGTCAAATTGCGTAAGGTCCACTGACATCAGCAGCCGAATGTGGCCGGAAGGGCTTATCGTCCGTTCCGTGCAAAGCTGTTTAGTTTGGGCACATTAAATTTGCGTTTAATAGTGTGCAATACAAATTTTTATTGTTTGTAGAAAAAGGATAGGAGAAGCATTCATCTACAACATTTTATGGACGATTATGACAACACGTGATCCCGTAGATTTCTCGACTTATACACTTATAAATTGAAGAGGTGCAAGGTTGAAAAGTCGCATTCTTACACAGCAGTAAAAATGAAATATTTATTAGCTATCTTCATCATTGTGGCAGTCATAGCTGTTGCCTATGGGGTAAGTGCATTTTCAGTTCATTACAATGCTGTGATTTAAAAAAAATAATTGCATAATTAAAAAATTTTTTTTTATCACTTGAGATATACGTTTAACGTATTAAATAATTACGGTCTTCTGATAAGATTCTTTATTCATAAATATTGAGCTTCGCTAATACCATTTGGTTAAAGTTATATATTTTCAATGATTACCGAGCTATTTATTGTTTGATAATATGCAAAGTTAATAATTAACTACTTGCAATTGATTGTATACTGTCCTAATGTAATAAGTTAATTCTCTTTCCATTGGAAAAAAGCAGTTCTTATGTGGCAAGCGAAATATCTCTTGAATAAGCTTTCATTAAAACTAAATTGAAAGGTAGCTATTTCCTCGAATCCATGAAAAAGGAGTTAAAAAATTATTTCATTTATTTTGAACAGCAATGGGGACCTCCACAACAATACAGACAACCACAGGAAAACAAAGAACTTAAAGAAATTTTAGAACTTTTACGGAAACAATTACAAAACAATACTGGTAATATACACGTATTTATTTTAATTATACGATAGATTAAATCTAAACAAAAGAATAGTAATCTTACATTATTGCGCCATTATTCTAATTTTTGTAATTTTTATTTTTTACAGCAATACTTCAAAAATTATAATTTTTCTCTATTAATAGATAGTATTTTACATTTGCAATCGAAATTATTATATTACCTAGTGAAACCATATATTCTATGTATTATACATAAACTCTACAATTATTAATATAAATATATAAAAATATTTAAATTAATTAGTTTCACAGCAAGAACTTGATTACTTATGTAATCGATTAAAAATACATAAATTTAATATATTAACACTTCATACTTTATATTTATATTCTGATTTTTTATTTTTTACAGCTAACCCCCCTCCTCAGTAAAGCTTCTAGTATGGTGTAATTTAATAGCTGATCATCCACAATCTTTCGAATTGTAAGCTTCAAAATTCAGAATAATGTTGAGTAATAAATTTTAATTGCACATTATTCATTTGTATTTTATTTTCCTTTCCTCTTCCATTCTATACATTTATTTAATTTATTTGGTGAACATTGAGGTAACATAATTATGATAAATATTTTTGATATCTTTGGTCTGCAGAAAGTTTAGTGATATTTAAGGTATGGTGACTCCTCGATATATATTGAAATATCGATAACGAAAAATTTTTTTATAGAAATGTTGAATAGTAATGTATTGCAAGCGTCAGACTAGTCTAATGAGGGTTTAACTACATAAATACTCAACAAGAAATAAAATTTACACCTTTTCATATACTAAATAAATAATTATCAAATGATTACGGATTATCAACTTAAAATAGTTTTGTATTTTCAATAATACGCATAGTTTTAGTTATATATATATATATATATTTACAATAACATACGATTTAGTAAATACAGAACTTTTTTATTTAATACTTCTCTTAAATGAACGTAGAATATAACTTTTTTTAGATGAATATCTTCTTTGGACTTTAGCGTTTCAGGACCTTTGGGCACATATCTGGAGATGTTGCAAATAGTCTGGTGTATTCATACACACGATTTTGTACATCAGTATAGCCATGAAGTAATGTCTTCTTGTACCAGTGAGTTCCGCACAAGAGTTAATTAAATGTAAAATTGGGACTCTCTTTCTCTCTGCGGACCTCAAGCCGAGAGGACGTGTTTTGCGTCGTACTCGCCTAGTGTCCTTCCCGCCTTTTTCTTTGTTCGGTTGTTTGCTTTAAAATATCCTTCTCGTGCTCACAACTGGGGGACCGCCGACAGGGTCCCTACGGTTAATAAAGTGTTTCTTTTACGCGGACATTGATTATTAATATACGGAATAATAATAAAATTATCTACCTGGTAATAACCTAAGCGTAACTGCAAAAGGCCAATTAAAATATTAAAAATAAATAAAAATGTAAAATTGAAATCAATTCAGGACTTACCAAAGAGAAAATGAAAATCATTGATGTAAAACCATTAAGAAAAGATAAATACAGTAAATTAAGAAACTATTTAAGTTGAATAATTAATTTATGCAATCTAACAGGACTTATCATTATAGTACATTATTATTGCGTTTCTAGGGCATTGTCGATTATATTCAATAGTTAATCCCTATGCTTATTTGTTTATATTTCTGCGACACAAACGGGGACCCGTCCCAAATTTCGGGAACTTAAGCTACGCAGATAGAGAGTACCCAAGACTGCTACTGCAAAGTGGGGGAAACGTTGTATCCACGGGGCCAAGTTTTTTATCAGCGAGCTGCTAGATACGCTTTAGCGTTCGGCACGGTCACAGGGTCACGGTATGGGAAGTTGGTCGTGCGCTAGATAATAGCACACGTATTTCCCAGCGTATAAGAGCGGGTCTGCTTACATAAGCCTTACTGACGAGTCCAGCAGGCAGACCCGGGACGAAACGCATCTACCGTAGGAAATAAAAGAGTCTACGCGATCTTGTTCTCGCCTATATACATAGCCCTGATGCCATCTTTAACAAGTGTGTAGCCAGCCCAGAGCAGTTCTGGGGGGAGAGATGTGATCATGCCTCCTCAAGCCCATTACGTATCTCGCGCAGGAGTTCTACAGAACTTGGATTCTATTTCTCAGCTCCTGAGAGGCAGCCAGTAAAACAACAGAACAGTAATCTATATGACGGATCAGCAACGCCTCAGCCAGTCTTTTGCGCAGAGTCTCGGTGGTGTACTGGTGGTAAAAACGAAGCCTATATAAAATACTATTAAACTTCTTGGTTGTCGAATCAACGTGGAACCTCCAAGAAAGCGTCGCGTCCAGCACAACTCCAAGACTGGTAACAGTGCGCGAGAATAATATAGTGTCACCACCACTCAGGTCAATGGTTATTCTAACATTGGGCCTGAGCGACGCCCCATCCGACCATGCCAACACGGCCGACGTAGTACGCTGAAGCCTCTCTATGCTCCCATGCAAACACTTTCGTGAAACCTGAGTATAAATCTGTAAATCATCCGCAATAAGAATATGCTGGATGCCCTCCACCAAGGGTCCGAGCACTGCACCGAGAGAGAGAGAGAGAGAGAGAGAGAGAGAGAGAATTGAATATTCGGCAACTGTGGAATTAAAATATAGGGGTTAACAGTGGACGAGCAAAAACAGTGAGACGGGTATCATTTTATTTTCGCGAAAAAGACACGCGGCCGACCTACCATTTATGCAGCTCGCGCGCCCAAGATGTCGCGATGCACATATTTATTAGGGCTATTCCTGGAATTTGCACTGAAAAATAGTAGGAACAACTTTTTATCCTGCGTAACGTCAAATTAAAGTGGCACGTGGATTAATTGGTTTCGCGTGCGAGTCTCTTTCAACCTCCCCGGGAGAGTCATTGAAGGCGCGTGTGATAGGAATCAGCTGTTGATCGCACTGTGCTTCCCGAAATAATATTTAGATTTTAAAGCGTGAAACGACGGAATTAATGCTACTCTTGCGCCTTTAAATAATGATAACACGCGTGCACTAGTTTGAGCAGAATGTACCATTGTGATTTAACATTAAATGTGTTTACAAAGATGTAATCAATTAATCAAATGTTTGAGCGACATTGTGCATTAAAAAAGTTGTATATATTTTACGATAATTATTTAAAACGTATGTTTATAGCCCTCTGAACAAATTCTCCAAACCGAAAGAAATCACTTCACCGTATTGAATCACCCGTTTTGAAATACTGACTTCAAATTCGTAATCGGCGGTCCGAAAAAAACGAGACAGTATTTTCAAAATTTAAACAACCGGATTTGACAAGGGTTTATATGTTTACATGAATATGTATTATATTTTTTAGATATTGATATTACCACTATCAATATCTATAAAATTATTCTTTAATAAAACCAATGCCTAGATCAACTCCTCGAATACGTCGCCACCCAATAAATGAACACGATATGTAATTCATATATAAGAGGTTAAATTTATATTTATTTACATACACAAGGGAAATACATTGAATTGTAGTGGAATCAAAAATCACTGTCAATTCGTTATATTTAGTTTCTTCAAACTTACCTATTTACTTCAATCCATTACTTTATTTAGTCTATCAATTATATGTATGATTAATTGTTCCAATGTAAAACCATCTACTCAATTTCTTTGTATCATTTATTATTATAATTAGCTAACTTTGATTATTTAACACATAAATTTTTCTGAAAAAAGATTATGAAAATCTGTTGAAATTTTTACCTCAAATTGCGTAAGGTGCACTAACATCAGTAGCCGGAACAGTACAATGTGGCCGGAAGGCTTATCGTCCGTCCCGTGCGAAATTGTTTAGCTTCGGCACATTATATTTGCGTTTAAGAGCGTGCAATGCAAATTTTTTTTGATTACAGAAAATAGGAGAAGCATTTATATACAACATTTTATGGTCCATTATGCGAACCCGTGAATGCATAGATTTCGCAACTTATCCGATTATAAATAGGCGAGATGCAACGTTGAGAAGTCACTTACTCTAACAGCAGTAAACATGAAATACTTATTCACCACCTTCATCATTGTGGCATTCATCACTGTTGTCTACGGAGTAAGTACATTTTCATTTCTTATGCAGTGCTGTGATTTTGAAATACTAATTCTTAATTAAAAAATTTTACTTTTTTCTTTTTCTTGAGATTACGGCTTACGTATTAAATTACGATCTAATTTCAAGATTTTTAATGCCTATTATAAAAAAATATTCAACTTCATTAATATCATTTGATAAAAGTTACATATTTTGAAAGATTACCGAGCTATTTATTGTTTAATAATGTGCAAAGTTAAAAATTAACTACTTGCATTACTCTTTCCATTGGAAAAAAACAGTTCTTATGGGACAAGCGAAATATCTCTTGAATAAGCTTTTATTAAAACTAAAAAAGTGGTAAGCTATTTCATCGAATCCATGAAAAAAGAGTTAAAAAATTATTTTTTTTTTATTTTAGCAGCTACCATTGGGAACAGAGATGCCAAGTCCAGTTAAACTAATGATGGATAAGATAAAGGAACAAGCACTGGTAATACACTTCTTTTTATTTTAATTGTACGATAGATTAAATCTAAAAAAAATAGTGATTTTACATTATCACGCCAGTATTCTGATTATTGTAATTTTTATTTTTTACAGCTCAAAAATGATAATTTTTCTCTATTGATAAACGTTATGCTACATTTCCAATCGAAATTATTATATCACCTAGTGAAATCGTATATTTTATTCACTTTACAGAAACTCTACAGAGCAATTGAATAAGAATATTTAAATTAATTAGTTTCATTATAAGAAATTGATCACTCATGTAATCGATTAAGTGCACATATTTAAAATAGATAAGCTATGAAATATAGAGTAACACTTTATACTTTATATTTATATTCTAATTTTTTATTTTTTGCAGAAAGCATCTCCACTAGGCCAAATTCCTGGTATGACGTAATTTAATATGCCGATCATCCACTACCTTTGGAATTGTATGCTTCAAAATTTAGAATAATTATAAGTATTCAATTTTAATAGCACATTATTGATTTGTATTCTATTTTCCTTTCCTCTTCCATTCTACGCATTTATTTAATTTATTTTGTGAATGATAAATTATTTTGATATTTTTGGTCTGCAGAAAATTTGATGATATTTAAGAAGGCATGGTGACATCTGGATATACATTGTAATATCGATAACGATAGATTTTTTTTATATAAATGTCTAATATTAATTATTTTTTTTGCAATACATTTTACTTATATGTATTTATCAAGAGGATAGGACAATTATAATATCGCGTTTAAGTATCGCGTGTTTTACAGAAATATGAATGTATTTGCTTTCAAAAGAATTATTTTCATTACTTTCATTGTAAGAACTAATTTAATTGAATAAAACAACGAAAAAAAATTATTAATAAATTTATGAATTTTTTCTTATCGATGGAATTACGACGAGTCTTCAACATTTTTTGTTTAAACTTTCCCTGGTAGAAAATAAGACATCCAAGCTAGCCTGTCAAGTAACAGTTGGGTAAATTTCTTAACCAATGGTTCTGAACGATATTCACCAACGATTTACCAACGGTTGGTAAAAACTTAAAAGTATAAAAATTAAACAAGATGTATAGGGTCGTTGATGATGATGTCTAGGTAGTGCGCTTTGTGGTTTTTTGTGTCTAGGTCTGGGATACGGTCGTATTTAATGTCTAGGTGTATAGGGTCGCCGACGATGATGTCTAGGTAGTGTGTTATGTAGTGTTATGTGTCTAAGAGCGAATCCTTCACCTAGACACAAAAATCTACGAAGGGCACTACCTTGACTTCGTCATCGGCGACCCTATAACCGCGATACGACCGTCGAGTACGACCGGATTGAGCAGTTGTGCAATCCACAGCATTTTTTTCCATGTATGTTATGCAGTCCACAGACTTTTTTCCGTGTACGTTTGTATAATCGGAATATAATAATGACCGATTTGTAATTGTAATCTTCGTATTATAATTACTTCCTGGAACATCATTTTTACAATTTGACGAAATCGATAACATCGAGCTGACTTTAGAGTCAGAAGTAAATCAAATGCACTTGCCCAATTGTTTACTATACATTTAATAATTCCAAGATCAATTAGTAAGTTTACGCTACTAGGGTGCAAAATAGGTGACTCCTGCCCAAGTTTGTACTAAAAGAATGACAAAAATGCACATATGAAGATTGCTTAAATTTAGAAGTAATCACCTTAACAGAAGAAGATCTTTGCGAAGAAATAACTTATAGTAAAAAAATGGAATCAGCCGTGTATAATAAGTATATCCAGCTTGGCTAATGTCTTAATTCTCCGCGGCATGGCGTTAACAATAAGTTCCGGCGCCGCTGGCTGCCAGAAAGCGACACGTGCGCCTGCGCTTATGAGCACGCGATATTCGATTAGTCGCGGCTCTTTCGCGCTTACGCTAATGTTGCGCCCGACAGTCCACTAATGGACTCGGGTCCATTCGTCATTTTGCTTTCTTGGGTATTTACCAGGGACCATAAAAAAATAAATTTCAATAATCGCTCCAATTGTGATTGATTAGTTCTTGGATATTTCGAAAGTATAACTTTTAATCATGCAAATGTATTCTCTAAATATGTTAGTAAAAAACGTAATCATTACTTGCAGTAAAAATATGGTAGCAAATGTATATACAAAATTTTGCATTAATTATGCATAAGCAAAATTTCCAGCATTTGAAACACATACTTTACTCATATTATAATTAAAGCTTTGTGAATGTATAACACAACTTGCATATAAACATGAAGCGATTTTTTGAATAGAGCGAATTCGTAAACGTGATACAGTGACGAAATATACTGGTTTTACTGCTACACTGAAAATACGAGAAATATCCATAATAATTTTGTTCAGCTAGTATCTATCGAAGTGTGTAATTGAACCATTACATTTAGAAATGTGTGTCGCGCATTTCTAACTTAACCTTCAAAACCACTTTTTGTATATATATCTACAGATACGCTGTAAACATTCGTCCTAGTAAAATATAAACTTCGAATTTTCCAACCAGACTGGCGCGCAAAGAGAATTAGTGTATATACATTTTACACTCCCATTGAACACACGCGGCCCACGACGTTTTACAGCTACACCAAAACAAACAAAACCACCCCCCTCCCCCAAAATAGTCCCGAAATAAAATTCAGTGAGCAAAGTCGTACGTCGGAAAATAGTTTAGCACCCCCACTGTGAGCCAACTCCCCCAGAGTCCACTCCGGAAATTCAATATAGCACACAGCTCCGAGAGAATACAAAAAGTGAAAAAAGTGAGCCGCAGCCCGAAGAAGAAAAGTACAGGGAGGACGAAAAGGACACCGGTTTGCGCGGGACCACAGGAGCAAAGAAACAGGATATTCCGGTGCGCGCGGCAAGTTGCGAAAGGAAGGCGGGGCTTGCGCGAAACTCGAGCGAGCAACGGCAACAGTAGTAGCAGTAGTAGTAGGAGTAGTAGTAGTAGTAGTAGTAGTTGCTGCAGCAGCGGTGGCAGCTCCTGAAATACAATGGCTTTACATGTAGCCGTGTGGAAAGGCGTTGACTTCGGGACTTTGCTTCGGCAGAGCGCCGGCAGTAAAGTTACCTCGCGCGCGCGCGGAAAAAAGCCGCGATCTCCGCCGTTAAACTTTTCCTTTCCTCCCCGTCGAAGCGTTTCATCTTCGCTTCTCCAGTTCCGCATCTGGAGTCTTGCTCCGACAGTCGATCTATCTTTGCCCTTCCCTGTTTCTCTCTCTCTCTCTCTCTCTCTCTATTTTGAATTGTTAAATTTTATTTTTGTTATTTTGCTTAAGCATATTATTATACACTACTGCTGTAAATATTGCAAATGGGCCAAATGAGGTCATACCTCCCGGCCTCAATAAATATTATCTATCTATCTATCTATCTCTCTCTCCATATTTTTATTTTGCTTCGGGACGAGGAGAGTTTTGTAGAAACTTGTATCCTTCCTCTCTGTCATGTGTGTGTATGTATGTGAAGAGAGGATAGACAAGTTGGTAGATTAATTTTCGAAGTGATAAGTTGAATGTTTTTTTGGGTCACTCTCTTTGTGTATGAGATTTGTATCGAAGATGTTGCGTTGGATTTTATTTTATGCATGACCAGTGTTTCGCGTGGATTTTGGTGTTTGTCGGGTTAGGTTTTCGATGAATGTCACCGTGCGATTCGTTGTGGCGTATACTTACGTTACGTGCCAGTAGTTTTGAATTTGAAAACGTTTCTGCATCTGGAGCGAACTTTTCTCGACGCTCTTGCAGTGACTGTTTGCGAATTGAACTTTCGTTCTGCTCGTAAAACTATTGAGCGTGTAATGCATAAAGTATCGTTACTATGAATATTTTTACAGATTATGATAGTACAAATGAAGATTTAATTGTTTATTTGATTCCAGAGGCGGAGAAAACTGTGTAACCTGTATAGCATATTGATTGCTTTAATGATAGTGGTTGTGAAAAGTTAGGGTTGCTTGAGTATAAATTTTATATTCAATGCAGTAAGAAACATTCTTTTTTACACGGACTTCTTCAATGACTTTGTTACACTCTATTAATCTCGATAATATCGATATTAAAATAAAACGTTTACAATTTGCCCGTTTATAGCCATAATTAACTAAATAAAACCTGAGGTAAAAAAATCTAACAGAACTAAATGGGAAATCGAATGACTCGTTCGAAACGCATAATCAATATTAACTGATGCTGTAGCTGAAATAATAATGTCACTATAAAACGAAATCCAACTACTCAGTATCGCCTCAAGCTTGATAAAAGATCACCGTTAATCTACAATACTAAGCCATCGAAAACAATCGCGCGTCACTGCTGCTCCTCTTGAGAGCGTCACAAAAACTTTCGCGATTTATTTATGCCAAGCGTATCCCGTCTGGATAAAGTCAACAACTTTTTTCTCCCTTCCGTGCGCACAAGCATCCGCTCATCCCGCAATCCGAGAAAGTTTCATCGCCGTGAATTAGCTTAAGAGACAAAAAAAAAGAGCCAAGTCATCGTCAACGTGACACGTTGCGCTCAATTCCCTTCTCTAGTCCTATCTATTAGCGGGATTGATCGAACATTATAGTCGTCGATAAATACTTTTACATCGACATTATCGGTGCTTAGCTTTGACCAAGGGACGATCGATCGGACAATGCTTGGATGAGCGGTAAACGCCGGCTTTCCCCTTTTCTTTTGACGCAACTTTTTGGCGCTCTTACTTTTTATACAAAGGAGAGCATGAAGAAAGTCACGAGTTTGAAATTGTGTTGCTTGATCTGTTGATAAAGCATTTCCGATGCTTTCCGATGATATTTTCAAGTAACTTCATCGTTTTTATTTGTATATGAGATCTGTAAAACTAATATTTTATATGATTTATATTTGATCTTTTATACATGTTGATATAATATTTAATTCTTACTAATAATTATATTTTTGCGCAATAGATAACGTTCTGATTTATAGCCATAATTCTTTCAGTTTTAGAACTATCTTAAGTATTGAAGACTACTTTAGAGCCACATCGAAGTTGTAAGTCCATAAACTATTCATTAAATGAATCAATACTTGACAGATCGATTCGTTGAATTATTGCAAGGCTATCTAATGACTATAACGTAATTGAAATTCAATTTGAGGAGAAAAGTTTTAAGCATTAATAGAATTAGTCAATTACGATATACTTAAAAATTTTTTTTAAATTAATAAGAATATTTATATTCGTGTTCATGAAAATTGAATTACATTTTTGGCTATTGGAATGGGTTTCGTGCTTTAGTTCTACATAAATTTGCTACTGACAAATTAACTTTTATTTCCGATTTAGTGTTTTAACGTATTCCAAATTAGAACAGATATTGCATCTACCTGAGAGCAATGAGTTAATAGATCATCGGTTTTAGATTCCGTAATAACAGCTGACAAGGACCTTAATCGAACGTAAACATTGCTATAAGAATGTCCGTGAAAAGATCTCTCCGATGAATTTTCATTTTAGTCTACAGTAAATTGAAAAGTGGTGAACAGGTATTTTTTATTTTAATTCATTTTAAATTACTTACATTATTGGATGATGCTATTGTATGTACTTGATATCAGGATTTTCTTTTTTTAATTACGTTCAAATCTACTTTTTGAGGTTGGTGGAAATTAATTGAATGTACGCAATTAATTTCCACAATTTATCGCACAACCTACTATTGCAATAATTCATACCGTATACGCTTACGCTTTTATGGTGATTGAAAGTCAAATGGAAAAAATTTGAAATAAAGAACTCAATAATGCTGAATGAAAACTTTAACATCATTTATTTTTTGTACAAGTCAGTTCTTGGGAGCTTCCAAAATTGCTGGCAGTAATACTATCTGAAAAGATCTCCACACTGATATTCATGAACAATTAATTAATGAATTTGACACATCTTGTATATGTGGTGTTTTTACAGATGTAGTTACCGCTCCTTCAATAATTAATCTAACAATGCCAAAACTTTACGGATACAGCATTGCCAATGTCTACAACTTCTAGATAAACCTTTACTGTTACTATACCGCACGATACATTTCGTTAGCAATTTGGCGCACACAACAAACTCTTGACTCAGGACTGTGCAATCTAACAAAGCAGAGGTGCGCACACGGCTATATAAAGCGTGCACAATTAGAGGCGATCATGTCCAGCACGAAACGGCTATAGCAAGAGAGTCACCAACTGCAATTACCTAAGCTCGAGACGGATGACTCCAGACCGTAGTAGCTATATACCGTCGATGTTTGCCCTCTCTCTCTCGCTCTCTCTCTCTTTCCGACTAAAGGAGAAGGAAGGAAACCGTAGGTGTGGATATATGTATATATACCAGCCGGACCTTGTGTTTCTGTTTATTTTGCGAGGGACCCGATGCTTGATTCGCTTTAGTAATTTGTCAACAGATGTTCATATATTTCTTGAAGGTGTCGTTACCTCGCTGCCGGCGATTCTCTCATGTCTTGTACGCGCTTTGGGATCTCGAGTATCTCGTAAAACGACACTGTTAACTGAAATTATTTGCGGAGGAGGCATCTTTGGAGTTATTTTTCCGATCTTTTATGTTTATATAGGAGATATCGTGAAAGTTTTCCGTAAAGCAAAAGAGAGGCAGTGGATTTATCCTATGGCATCAAAGAACTTCTAATACACATAGTTTCTCTTTGCTTACTAATTTTTATTGATTGAAGAGTAACGAGTCTGCAGCATTCAATTTAACCAAAAATTAGATTACCTTATACCATCGAAATACCCTATAAATGTAAAACTCACTTCCAAACGCAATCGCGATGAATTTTCCATTGTTAAATTAATTTGTCCCGGACATTGATTGTGATATAGTTGAACCCAGTGCAATCGCTTCGCAATTACCGGCCAATTCTTATTAATCAAGTCGAATGGTGTTTCGCATTTTTTTTGCTCGCCCATACGCCCAATGGATAATTGTGCTCGCTAACGAGGGGCTTTCTATGCTCCTATCTATTTTTTTTCTTCTTTTTTTTAGCGACCGAGTAGATTTATGATCCTAGTTATCCGATATATTCCGCGTTATTTTCCCAAGCAAAGAGGATGATTGCAATAGAAGAAGTTCGTTTCGCTGAGCGAGGAAATTACTAAAGCGACATCAGATTATTTTGTTACGGTGATTTATACGCAAAATGTATTGGCTTGGAATGAAAAGTTCATAAACTGCACCGTGTGAGATTAAAGAATTTACATCGGATAAGAGAACTGGTTAAGTGCCCTTTATTAAGTTCTACTAAATTCTGCTCGATAATGGCCTACCTCGTATAAACGCGTGCTCAAGTTTTTCTTGCGAAATGTTTTATTTCAGCGACGCGATGGAGAGAAGCAGGACAAGTTAGCGCCGGGTGTCATAAACCGAAACTGCTTGTGTGTGTGTATATGTGAGCGTAAACAGCGGCACTTAACCGTGTGCAAAGTTTTCTTGTTAAGCACGTCCGTGATAAACGGTGCTGTTTTAAAATGATTGACCTTGTTGCACTTTCCGGCTTGGTATACCTGCTGCGGACATGATGTGCACATATATATACGTCATACAAAATAGGCTTTAGCTGCTGACAATGCGCCTCTAATGGCGCATTCATTCGTCTTCGTAAGCGAAAGAGAAGATGAGAGAATACTCTTTGCCCAGGGGACTGGTAAGAGAGAGAGAGAGAGAGAGAGAGAGAGAGAGAGAAGATGGGTGCTAATGTCGTTTGCGAATCATTGCGTTGTCAGATAATGAAATTAAGCGCCGGTTATGGCCGACTAGCATCAGGATTGGATACAATGTGTTCGCGTATGTTATTTAACGTTTCAATTCGGCTCTCTTCCTCTCCCTCGCTCTTGATATCCACTTGTTTAGCTTTATACTCATCCTCTATGTGAATGACTTGTTAATCGTCTATTATACAATTTTATTTGCATAGACTTGATTTTTCATCGAGTTAAAAGATATCTGACGTTTTTTCGTTCTAGAGAGTTTATTTTTGCGATTAAGAAAAAAGATAGAGAGATGCGTAAAATATTTATCGAATAAATACAACTCTCATAAAGGCTCGAAGGAAATGCGCGTACACGAAATAAAATCAAATCAGAATTTGAAATAAATCTCAAGAACAATCTGGTATAACGAAGAAAATCCAATCATTAAAAATAAAGACGATTTCAATTGATAAACCAATTCGTCTGGGTAATCATAAAAAAAGAGCTGGCAGAGGAGCAGCCCACATAACTCGGGAAATCTCCCAATCAGACTATTCTCTCTCTCTCTCTCTCTCTCTCTCTCTCTCGCAAGCAATCGAATTCCTCTCCAATCATTCTTACAAAGTCCTCCACACTGCCTCTCTCTGTCCCAACTTTCCCCCCTCTCTAAGCGCCATATAACTCTTCAAATTTTCGCGTACACATTGGTTCGCGTCGAAAACGATTCTTCTACTCCGCGGAAAAAGAGCGTCGTCTCCTCCGTTTTCCCTCGAGCGTTTCCACACGACCAACCACACACAGACACACACACACACGCCAACATTCAACAAATAAAAAAAAAAAAGAAAGAAGAGGAAGAGAAACTCTACGTAGAAAAGTAAAAAAATCTGGGTCACGTTATTTCGGGTATAATTCCGGCACAGCGCCTCGGGAAACTTTTCAATCCAAAAGCCGCCGCGCGTCCGCATCCAGCCCGTTAAGTCCGCTCCCACCCCCCGAATAAGTCGAGTAGGCTGCCGCTGCTGCTGCTTTGCGGGAGAAAAGAAGAAAGAAGGAACGAGAGCGAGAGAGAGAGAGAGAGAGAGAGAGAGAGCTGGAGGCTCGAAATAGGGGAGAGAGGTGCTGCTGCTACTGCACCGGGGTGAGCTGCACTGCTTTATCTACTCGGGAGGGGGTGGCGCGCGCCACTGGAATACCAAGTGATAGCGCGCGCGAATGAAAACCTTTTCTCCTCCTTCTACCGCTACTGCTGCCGCTGCCTCTGCCGCTGTTACGTAGCCGCCAGAACGGAAGGAAGTTAATTTCCTCGAGAGCCTCGATTTTTATTTCATTTCTTTGGGCGTGTATATCGCCTGCACCGCGGCTGCTTGTTGCCGAGCTGCTGCTGCTGCGGCTCGCAATCCTCCCGCTGCTGCTGCACGGCTCTCTCTCTCTCTCTCTCCTCCGCCTCTTTTTTTTCTAGGACTGCTTTATAGGCTTCTTCCCTTCGTTTTGATAGCGATTTCATTATGGAGTAAAGAGAACTTGTATTTTCAGCAATGGTATCGGCGGCGCGCTTGCAGCTACGAATGTTAAGTAGAATAGTATTTCTGGCGGCTTTTTAAAAGGATTCAGTGGATTTACTCGATGATCAATGGAAGTTTGAAGCTTATCAAGCGTAAAGCGAGTTATTACTTGAAAGCTTTTTCTCGTGTAAACACAAAGGATTTCAATCTTTCGTATTTTATTAGTTCTCGTTACCTGTCTATCGACTACGTCAGTTGGATTTCCATTGCCTTGTGCATATGCTACTCAGAATATTCTGACTATACAAAATCATAGTAGTCGTAAGTCTGCCTCTAACGAGCCGATCGTAAGAAGAAAAGAAATATGAAGTTTCTGACTTTGTTGCTTTCACTTCCCAAGATCAAATTTTTAATAAGCATACTTCTAATTAGTGTTTGATACAAAAGAAAAAAGGCTTATTTCGTATTCATTAAAGTGAACAGATCTACTGTCAACGCCATCATGTACACACTTCCACGCATAATATATATATAGAATGTACCGGAAAATTAAAAAGAAAAAAGAAATACATGATTCTAAATAACTAAGGTAAAAAGAAAATTGTAATTTCTGCCTGCATCTCGTGGCCCCCAGCATGCGCGCGAAAAACTTCCATAAGGTCTTATTAAAGTGTTCCTTGATTAATCCCGCCGTAATAAAAAGGCGCCATCTGCAGCGTGTTTTTGGCTTTCCAAAGCCATAAAACCGTAGTAGCCTCTTCCTTCCCGGAAACGCGCGATTAAATTTACGATTTTTTTTTCGGGCTCAAGCGGGCGAAACTTTTTGCGCTCGCGCGCATATAACGGCGAAAGTTCCCCCTAAACATTTTTCAAAGCGCCCAATACTGGCGCGCACTTTAATGGAAAAAAAGTCTTCGAGAAAGGGATAGAAAGAGAGAGAGAGAGAGAAAGGGGGTCGAAGGTTTTACAACGCATAAGCACATTTCGGGCTTATAAGTGAGAAAAATACGACGCGATAAAAGTTACGAGGCAAATTTGCTCGCGTGCTGTACGCATGTCACAGATGTGGATACTTTTGGATCACGCGTTGTGTGGATCTCTCTCTCTCTCGAAGAATGTATATATATTAAGACTATAATTAAATTTTTGTAAAAAGTTACAAATAAACACTATATCTATCTATCTATCTATCTATCTATCTATCTATCTATCTATCTATCTATCTATCTACATATCTATCTATCTACATATCTATCAATCTCTCTCTCTCTCTCTCTCT
>UELV01081730.1:0-15422 GCA_900490015.1 Megastigmus stigmatizans
GTGTGTGTGTGTGTGTGTGTGTGTGTGTGTGTGTGTGTGTGTGTGTGTGTCTGTCTGTCTGTGTGTGAGTGATTTACTATAGAATTGTAGTCTGCACCGTGCCAGAAAGTGCTATTTACGCCACAGAAAAGCATGCAGCAAAAGCGAATTTAAGTCACGCAGTGCTATACAACAAGATTTTTTCGTTATTTGTATAGCCTTCTTGTTACTTCTTTAAACCGTTATTGCTAATAATGATATTATAACCCTCTGCTGTACTGTAATTATAATCCAACATATTTTTTGCTATCTTTACCCATGCCTAAAACTTTTTCAGATTATATCAAACTTACAAAGATAATAAATTTGTTTATTTCTTGATGGAAGTTTGCCTTGGAGGGGATGTTTGGACAACTTTGCAAAGAAGACGTTATTTTGATGATTCCACGACCCAATTTTTGATTGGTTGTGTAATAGAAGCTTTGGATCACCTTCATTCATTAAATATTATTTACAGAGATCTTAAACCTGAAAATTTAATGCTGGATAGCCGAGGATATTTAAAACTTGTTGATTTTGGATTTAGTAAAAAAATCGGCCCAGAGAAAACCTGGACTTTTGCGGGTACACCAGAATATGTTGCTCCAGAAATTATTCTCAACAAAGGACATGACAAGTAATTTAAAAGAAAAATTCTATTAGTGGAATATTTATATATATATATATGAGTGATTCCACGTGAAAGGGAGAGTCAAAAATTTAAAAATTGCTGAAACTTTGATCAAATATTGTATTCTATGTCGAAAATATACTCCTAAATAGAATATTTTTGAATTTTCAAATCATTGTGATTATTTATCTAAAAATTTTCTGATGAAATCATAAAAATGGATCAGGTAAAGTACAAAAGTTTTGCATTTTATCTGAAAGGCATAGCTGAATTTTTTTTAAATTTTTAGTGAAAGTCTGCGGTTGTTCGATGTAGCACCTACGTACAAGTAAGCTCTCATGGATCTTAATAATCAGTTTAATATAAATATCTATTTATATTTATTCAAAGAATAGTTTACTGCATCCTCTATGATTACACATGCCCATAAAATACTTTATCCTGTACTGGAGTTGAGACCACCTTATTCCTATATATTTAGGACTTCTAAACACCAATCTGAAATAAATAAAGGTCGCCCCGCGTATTTTCGAGATATTAAAAAAGCAAATTTCGGGATATTTTAAATTACGAAGTTAAAATTTTTTTTATTATTTTGGGGAGTGGTTTTATGATCTACTCAACGCACCATTTAAAATCTATTTTGAATCACCTCCATATGACTTTTTGCGTCAGAGAAATTTACAAAGTACTAAGAATTACGAACCGTATTTCCAGGGCAAATAAGTTAAACAAACAAGTATGGCTTTGAATGTTTGTGAACTTCAAATTGGCATATCTCGGATACAAAAATCATATGGAGGTGATTCAACGTGGATTTTGAAGGGTACATTGAGTACTTGCCAAAATAATAAATAAAATTTTAACTTCGTATTTTAAGATATCTCGAAATATAATTTTTTTTAGTTATCTCAAAAATATGCAGGGAGATCTTTATTTTTCATTTGAGATTCGTATTTAGAAGGCCAAAATACTTAGGAATAAGGTGGTCTCAACTCTAGTACAGGGTACTTTTTTATAGGGCTGTGTTATCAATTCACTCACTGTTTATTATATATTATATTCACATTCAATATAACATTTCGAAAAAACGTTTATTTCAATATATCGATTGTATCACTGTTTGAAGTAAGATCCCCAGGATCTTTATAACAACTATAATATTTTAATATTAATATCAGCTATTTATATTTATATTAATAAATATAAAGTAGTATATTTATAATATGAAAGTAAATTTATCGATCAATGTGGGAAAAGGAATTTTTAGAGGATAATCCCCTCTTTCTCTTCAATATGAAGAGATCTGTTATTTATTTCTATATGCAGACATCAGCCAATACAAGAGAAATTTATAAAGTAGGCAAACTTTAAGATAACCGTAATTAAGAAAACTATAAAATTTCGAAATATAAGCTTAAAGGGTTGTAATTAATTAAAACTACTATAGTATATTATAAAACATAATATAGTATGTTTTATAATATAAATATAAAACTTCACTACGCTCACATTTAACAATTTCTTTATGGCTTATACATATTAAAGCCACATATCGCGTAACATGTGAAAATCTTGAGCTTATCGCTGATTCAAATACTCTTGAGTCTCTATATAAGTTATTAACCCATTACGGACCACGCGGACATTAAACAGTCGATTGGTTTTTTGATTAGGAAATATTAAAAATGTTTGAAAATCAATAACAGGTTAATGTTTCCTTATGAAAAAAGACCTGCTCTTTCAGAATCCGAGGTCAGATTTTCAAAATTTTCGGAAGAAAATTCAATTTGGCCGCCCAAAGTTGAGCAAAGTTACAGCATAGACTATATAATTTTTATGAACTATTTATTTATTTAAATCTAAAAATAGCGTTCTGAGATAAGCTGTATTGTATCCTGAATATTTCTAGTGACGAAAAAATATAAAAAAATATTAAGAAAAATCGTATTCAACATGGCGGAATCAATATGGCGACGAAAATGCTGATATTCGATAAAATACTTGAGTACTTGACTAACGATTAATTTTTTATGTTTTTTAGGTCGCTGAAATCAAATTTTATGTTAGATGTTGATTTTCTTCAACGGGAAATTCAATACGACGACCATGAAAATTCGGAAAATGTGCATTTTCCTTAAAATACAAGTGAATACACGTTTACGATGTTTTTGAGGCCGCTGATTTTAAATTTGATGTTGAATTTTCATTTCCTACAACGGGTGTGATGTCCAAACTCCCACTTCTGAATGAGTATATCTAAGTGGATAACGCTCCACCGAGATTCTTGAGTATTTAGGATTTACGGATTTATTTATTAATGATGAAATTGACGAATTTAGGGATTTTCGTACTTACTGCTTGGTCAGTGTTGATCTCTCGTTCGGATTGTTGTTGTAGATTGGTGGACGTGGATTATTTAAACTAAGTCACTTCTTTAATTTGATAAAATTTCCTTTATTCACTTTAAATACTGATGTTAAATCTTAGATTGATATTAATGTTTAGACGGATTGTAACGGTAGTTAGAATTTACAATGTATTTATTTTAATTAATTCTGATAATTATTTGGTAATCTGCGGAGCACAGAGCGTCGCGGCAGATAGATCTTGAGGAGCACGGAGCTTCGTCGTAAGACTGAGTCAAAGACTGACATATTGTCCTCCTTTAATCGTTTTTAACGGATCAAAAGTGTGTTGTGATTTGATGTTTTGCGTATGTAGCTTCGAGCTCGTTTGTACCGATTTCACAATTTTGAAGAATGCATCGTATGAATTTTACAATCGAGCGTCTTTCGATTGACGATTGACCGATATAAAAAGATACGTTGTACGACGTAACACGGGAATTCAATATCGCTACCATAAAATTCGCATAATAGGCATTTTCCTAAAAATACAAGTGGGTACACGTCTCCGATGTTTTTGAGGCCGCTGATTTCGATTTTAATGTTCAATTTTCATTTTCTATAATGGAAAATTCAATATGGTGACCATGAAAATTTGGAAAGCAGATATTTTCCAAAAAATCGGAGTGCGTACTTTATTTCCATATTTTTGAGGTTTTTGAATTCGAGTTTGGTGTAAGATATTAATTTTTTTAATAATAATTCTTCAGAAACGTAGAAATCGTCAAAACATGAGAAGCAAATATATTTGTTACAAATGTCGCATCCCATAGTTGTGCGCTTTTTGCAGTTTTCGATAGCTTTACAAATCCCTTGTGAGTTTAATTTCACTTTTTTATGAGTTTTGCGAGTTTCAGCGAAGCATTCGCCACAAAAACGTTTTATGCACTCGTAACAATAGAATACAGTTTTTTCGCCTTTCATCAATTTTTAGTTTTAAATGATTAGATATATCTTTCGATGAATTTTTCAAATACAATCTTGCAACACTAAATGAAAAGTCTTTTGCAGACATTGTCTTTTTATTTACCATGTTATAAGCAACTAAAGTAATTGATAATCCCATTCGAATTAATCGTTTTGTTAAAGCCCAAGTCCATTTTCGTCCACCTATATGAATTTCAAAATCGCTACAGTGCTGATCTTGTCGATCTACTATACCCATAAATTCATTGTAGAGTTTAAAAAATACTGGAACTTCTAATTGAATTTTTCTAATTTCATCAGAGTCAAACCTACGAACTTGTTCAAAAGGTGTAACTTCAGCTGTTGTTGATAAGAAAGATATTTTTTTTTAATCCATTATTGTAATACGAGGGGTATTCAAAAAGTAAGTTTCCCTCAGTTGGGAAAAAAATAAAACACTAGTTTTAGTCTATAAAAATAATTTGACTTTATTCTTTTACTCTTAAACTATTTTTCTACGTAGTTGCCTTGGACTTGAATACATTTTTTGTATGTGTTTAAACAAACCTTCCTTAAAAAATGGCGTGCCCTGTTTTTGGATCCTCGATTTAACGACTTTTTCGATTTCGTCATTTGAAGCGAAGTGCTGGCCACCCAAACTTTCTTTTAACTTTAGCAAAAGGAAATAGTCACTTGATGCGAGGTCTGGAGAATAAGGTGGGTGGTCGAAAATTTCCCATTTGAATTTCTGAAGTAAGGTTTGTGCTTTTTGGGCGTCCTGCACGCTGCTCATCGTGCACTTCTGCGCGTCCCTCGAGAAAATCTGTGCGCCATCTTCGCACCATCTGCACACTCATACAGTCTTTACCATAAATAGTCACCAATTCACTGTGAATCTGATTGCCGTTTAACCCTTTTGTAGTTAAAAAACGAATAACCGCACGTAATTCATAATCGGCTGAATGCTGAAAAAAGTATTCTTGGCCACCAAAACCAAATCCGCTCTTATCGGTAGAACCTAAACTGAAACTATGATCAGCTCAAGTCCGCTAGGTGGCGTCTGAGAGAAACGCCAAATTAGGGAAACTTACTTTTTGAATACCCCTCGTATAATCATCAAGTCGACAAGCATGACGCCGGCTGGCAAACAGCCGCTCGATGCCTCTCTCAATAAAAATTATAAATGTCACCCAAGTGTAAAAGTGGGTGCAGTTGTTGGCATAGTGTGTGGTAGTTTTCAACACACAGGTGGATTTGTTGCAAAATATAACGCAGGAAGTCCTGTTAAACTCAACAGTATTTCATTTGTGATATGTCAAGACCATCTGAATTTTGCCATAACCTCGAAGCTGCCATATGGCGCACTAAACGAAGCCGCGTGGGAGTTCATCGCTCAACTTAAACTCGAAAACAAAGATCTATTAAAACAAGAAATCTTAGAAGAAATAGTGCAAGAAAAATAAAAAGAAAAAGTAGGACCTAATGAAAGCATTTACGAGGATTATAGTGAAATTGAAGCATTAAAAATTGAAAACAATCTACTTAAACAATTATAAAGAAAACACAAGAAAAAAATCAAATATAAATGAATTATTAACAAATGAAAGACAAAATAAAAATAATAACAGTAATAATAACAACAACAATTATAAAACGTTTTCAGATGTTTTAACAAATATGAAACCTAAAACTAAAAGACTACCTAAGCTAATTGTCAAAAAATTAAACAATAACGATAAGATTAATGTCGAAAATACAGCTATACACTATTTAACTAAAGACAAATCAATACAAACAAAAAATCTAATAAGTAAAAATAAAGACACCGTAGTAATAAACTGTATGAATGAGGATAGTATTGATGCAAAAGAGAAAACATTAAATAGAAAATTAACACTAATAATTTTAAAATCGAGAAAGAACAAATAAGAAAACCTACAGTAAAAGTAATCGGTATTGACATTTTATCGTCAGCCAATGAAAAAGACATAGAAATAGACATTAATCATAGCAATTTTAGCAATATTGAAGATAAGTGCAAACTTCTGCATACTTATTCCAATAATAAATCAAAGACAATGAGTGGAATAATTGAAGTTACTTCAATAATATTATATATAAATACTTAAGAGATAATAAAAACAGATTGTATGTCGGACATCAAAATTGTAGGGTATTTGACATAATAAATACCAATACTTGCTCAAATTGTGCAAGATTCGGCCACAGTGGCAAAAAGTGCACAAACTGCACCAAAACTGATCGCATCGCCGGATAACAATAAATCTTCCCACAATAAATTTCAAATTCAAATAAATAGACAAAAATGGTACAAAGAGCCCACAATTTTATTCCAAATCGTACTGGTTTATTTCTTATAAATGGCTTTAAAATACTACGTCCAAAAAATGTCATCATCATTTCATCAACGGCAATTACTGCAGCAACAAAATCCAAATTGTTGAATATTGGCACGAAACAAATTCATAATAAAGCGCACTCTCCATACTTTGTCTGATTCATTTCTATCAGAAGACTTAGAAGTTTTTAATTTATATTTTATGTTTGTAAATTCATTTTTACTCATAACATTAGAAATAGTTATGGAGTGCAAAAATTCGTTTGTAGATCAATAATCTTTAAATCTGTGTCTGCTATTGGTAATGGAGAAGATGCAAATTCCAAAAAAGCAATTAAATTTTTTCATGTAAATTTCTAATCCATTTTTAGCGATACTTCTATCATATGGTTTTTTATTTTGTCGCAAAAAAATAATTGAAACACTTTAACAGGACTTTTACCGGACAATTTGTCTTTTATTGCATGAAGAAACAAAATTTCTGCAGTTTACACAGAATCATGTTCTTTATCGCCGTCAACCCATTCATATTTATGGTCTGCTTCGCACTAAATAATCTTGTTCATTTGCTTCAACTACACCATTTTCACCTGTGACGATGTGCAATTCATCAAATCACTATTATCATTTCGTGGTGTAAATATGACATCATATTCGTCATCATCACATACTGAATTATTACAATCACAATCCGAATCTACATCATCAATAACATCCGATTTTCGCTTAGACATGTTAGAATGAGGAATATTCAATCAATATTTGAACAAGAGTGATGTTTTGATAATATAGTTTTTATTATTTATAATGAAATAAATACCATCAAAATTTGCTGAATTCAGTCTTATGACTAAGATTCATACAGCTTAAAACTAATGAGATGACAAACTTTGTAGAAAAAATTTAAACTTGATTCAATATTTTAATTAATTGTGAATTTTTCTAAAAACTACAAACTTTAAAATAGTAATTTCTAAATTCAAAATAAAACAATATCATAATTTTTTAGGATGTCGATAACAATATTTTGATGAATTAAAATCTACGTTGAAATTAAATTTAGGTACTTTTATACAAAATTTATAGCATCTATGTTTAGAGCTTCATAGAGGGTGCTGAATGTATAAAACTTTTATTATTTACTAATTATGAAAGTTTTTTTGTTTTTATTTTGAAAGATTTATACAAAAATAAACTTTGCAACCATAACAATATTTTAAATAGGTATTAATCAGGATATACAAAAATTGCTTTTATAGGAAGATTTGTTACAATGATTTTTTCGACTTAAAAAAATACAAAACTACTATCAAATTCGTACTCATCAGCCTAATAAACATCGAAATAAAGAACCCACTTGTATTATTCGGAAAATACCTATTTTCCAAATTTTCATGGTCACCATACTGAATTTCCCAGAAAATGAAAATTCAGCATCAAAATCGAAATCAGCGGCCTCAAAAACTACGGAGAAGCGTACTTTGTATTGTACTTGTATTTTTAGAATAATGCCTATTTTTAGAATTTTTATGGTCGCCATATTGAATTTCCAGCTGTAGGAAATGAAAATTCAACATCAAATTTGAAATTACTTGCCTAAAAAACAACATAAACGGGTAGCCACTTGTATTTTTAGGAAAAGGCCTATTTTCCAAATTTTCATGGTCGCCTTATTGAATTTCCTGTTGAAGAAAATCAGAATCTAACATAAAATTTGATTTCAACGACCTCAAAAACATCGAAAATGTATCGTTACTTAAGTACTCAAGTATTTTATCAAATTTCAGCATTTCCGCCGCCATGTTGGATACGATTGTTTTTAACATTTTTTTATATTTTTTAATCACAAGAGGTAATAAGTATACGATACAGCTTGTCTCAGAACGCTATTTTTAGATTTAAATAAATAAATACGTCATAAAAATTCTATAGTCGATGTTGTAACTTTACTCAACTTTGGGCGGCCATATTGAATTTTCTTCGGAAAATTTTGAAAATCTGACCTCGGATTCTGAAAGAGCAGGTCTTTTTACATTGGAAACATTAACCTATTATTGATTTTTAATAATTTTCAATATTTCCTAATCAAAAAGCCAATCGACTGTTTAATGTCCGCGTGGTCCTTAATGGGTTCATTTAACCATGAGCTGAAATAATTTTTTAGATTAATATATTTTTAATAATTAGTTTTTTAATATTATCAAAGCTAGCCCTTGGTTTGTGTTTATATTTTCAGGTTTTTTTCATATCACACTGTGCATTTGTAGTAGATATAAAAATATCAGAATTATAGTTCTGATGAAATCACATGATAATGTAATTAGAATAGTGATGTCTATATATTTTATATGAATTACATGCATGCAGGTAGATGTGAAAATATGATACTATGAACATTCTCAGCTTATACATGACAACTTCATCTACATTAATATTGAGTGTATTAACATTGTAATACCCCAAGAGAATTTATTTGATTTAGCGATAAACTCAAGATTTTGAAATAAATATTTTTTTGAAATATATGTTACATTGAATGTTACTATAATAAATAAAAACAGTAGGTGAATCGATACTAATAGAGGATGCTTTTCTTTGAACATAGTAATTTTCAATATACGTGCGTAAAACAGAGGTTTTTGGCGCTGGTGGAATTTATCGCCCGAGCAAAGCAAGGGTGGCAACTATCACCCGTGTTAGGTGCACCTGTTTTGCACACTATTATATAACATAAATTTAATCTAAAATAATGCAGTTACATTAAACAACCAAAACACCCAAACCTTCGAGAAAATCTATAAAATAATAATATCTCGACTATTTATATATACAAATGTATATGTATACGAGTATATATAATATATATATATATATATATATGTGTGTGTGTGTGTGTGTATAACTATACGTAACCGTATTTTCTGGAGAGCTAAGAGGGTTGGGAGAATTTTCTCCACGGCCAAGTACAGCGAATGGCACTAAGTGCAATCTGATGGGGGGAACTTAGCTAATACCTTACCAAGCCATTGTGCTTAGGGGTTTTCGACTGCACGACAGTACAAACAGGCTAACTAGCGTGGCGCGTTCGCGGGAGAGAGATAAAATAGAGTCGCGATACGAGAGGGCTATCGAGATTTTAAATTGATTTCCGCCGCAATTCGGGACACACGTGAAAGAAATGATTATCGGCGTGGTGTGTAGCTTGAACTGTAGTCAGTGCAATAATGGAGAGAGAGAAAGAGCGACAGAGATGCAGCTAAAGCGTAGCACAAAAAGTGAGTACTTGCTGTCCTTTGGCAATGGATCGCAAGTGGCTATGGGAAAAGTGTATGCGTAAAAATTTCAGAAAATTCTGTTTTAGTCCTATGCAACTAGTGTGTAGATAGTTAGCGCAAGTCAAGAAAATTAATAAATTTAGGCTTCCGAAAAGGTTAAATTCGGGGGCCATATATAAAATGTTTTTTGACAATATTCTGTAACTCGATCATAACTTTAAATCTAGAAGGCTTGCACCACGAAATGAACTGAACGTAAATTGCTGTAACAAATGTTTAATTTATGTTAATAACTTAACATTATGTAGATACGTGAAACGTAGATAAAATCAATGCAAAATGTACAAGTTTACTTATTTCTTGTTAATATAAATTAATAAAATAAATTTTTTTTATGTTATTTTTGAAAATTGTATTTTTTTAATTACCAACTATTTTACTTAATTCAGTACTTTTTATATTTTAACTATTAATCAAGGCAGTATATGCTCAGTATTAGTACTTTAAAGAAAAAAAAACACAATTCTAATAAATTCAAAATTTTGATTTTGATTTTTTCTCAAAAAATTCCTATAAAAAAGGCAATGATAATCAATTTAGCGCAACTTAGGACACGTCTTTTTTTCTTTTTCTTTAGGACACATTTAGTATAAGCTAAATGGCAAAAACCATGGAAATGCAAAAGAAAATCCCAATTTTTCTTGAAAATGTGTCAGTTTTTGTAGAGTAGCCTATATACGTATTATCCTGGAAATAACAAGTCTGGTAGAAGACTCGCAAGTCGAATTACATGCCCCACTCGGTTCCAGTGCTGAGAGGGTAGGTACAGCCTAGGGGAGGGGGAATCTCTCAGGCGGTAACAAGCCAGTGAGGATTTGCTCAGATTTGGGATAAGTCAAGCGACAGAGAATAATTCTGAAGTACGGCACTGCACTCGCTATATAGGCCAAATCGTGAGGAAGTATCAGGTGACCAAAGTATCGACGTATCTCTGACAAGAGTGGAGAATTGTCGAGTTCTGACCAGTTCCGACAGAAGAAGAGTTGTTATCCTGTCTGTCAGAGCTATTAATTGGTGCTGCGGTCATATGATATAGGAATGACCACGACAAATATAGAACATGGTCTGAGATCTGCGCGGCGGCTGGAAGGTGGTATGGAGTTAAGAGGGGATTTTAGCAGCATCGATAGCCAAGGCAGATGCGAGAACACAGGGCCAAGATTAGCCTGTACGTGATTTTATTACGTTCTTCAGGCCATCAAACTGAAGCAACTTCCACTTCCTCCGCTCGAAGCACATCTAGATCTGATATACAGGAACATGCTGCCGAAGGTGCAGTACAGTGATGCCTGAGGTGGCTTATAGAAGGCCCGTGAAGCTGCGAAAGCAAAGCCTTCACTTACTGCGATAGAGACGAAGGTGGCGGCGGTGAGCCAAACGTTGCAAGAGGCATCGACATTGGCTCAGGTCTTTAAGGAAAACAAGGCCTTAACAGCATCGCTGCAGAATCGCTCTCGTAGTAATTCTCCTGGTGGATTCAAGAAACGGCCGGGACAAAATAGGCCGAAAAACCTCGACAAGTTCTCCAGCCGAGAAGGGCTCGAAAGATGAGCAAAGTAGGTCCTGAAGGCCGAATGGCCCCAGACAAAGCCGTAAGCCCTTCACGTGTTTTACGTGTGGCAGGGTGGGGCATATGGGCAAGGACTACCTAGATAAGAAGGCAAGTAACAAGAAAGGGAGTACGTAGCAGAGGTTATTGCGGTTTCCAGCATCCCGCCTAAGACCTCTGAGTCCGACAAAAGTTGCTTACGAGAATGAAGATCCTTGGGGGATTTAAGTCATTAATGGCTCTAGGATTCGAGCATTATATTATTCAGGAGCGGCAGGCACTGTAATGTGATCTGTGGGAATACAGATTACCAGTACGTGTAGCAGAGAGCTTCAGCCTAATTATAGCAGGGGGCGTGGAAGCTTGCCTTTCGAGATTGCAGGGATCCAAAAAGATGTGACAGTGGCAGTCAAGCCAGAGTTGGATTGTGACTGTTACGTAGGAGTTAACTTTACTCGCTTGTTTAAAGCAATTTTGGATTACTATACAAATCAGATGTTCTTCAAGGACGAGAACAAGTATGTAGATAACGAAATGGCTGGTCTTAGCGAGAGATAAGTAACAGATGTTTCTTCCGTAGGGCACGCTGAGTCAGAAACAGCAATAAAGTATCCAAGCCAGATGCACTAGTCAGCTAGATACATATCTCCGATTGACTTGAGCTCGAGCATATGCTTTCAGTTATTTAGACGACATTGTTATCGCAACTGAGACGTTCGAAAAATATTAAGTGCGGCTTGAGTAAGTGCTTAGTAGAGACGCTCACTATCAACTGCAGGACAAGAAGAAGCAAAATAACTTGGAGTGATAGTGAACCGAGACGGATTTCGGCCCGATCCAGAGAAGATCGATCTAATTATAAATATTTTGCCACGATCGCTAATAAAGAAAACTAGGAAGTATGAGTGACTGGAAGAGCCACAAACGGCTTTTCAAAAAATCAAAGCGATAATCGCAACTGCTCCAGTGCTGCAGCTCCCACACTTTGATGGGCAGTACATTGTACCGACGGATTCCAGCGATACGGGGTTAAAAGTAGTGCTTCTCTAGATGATAGATGGAGAAGAGCGACTACTCAAATTTGCGAGCCGGACTCTGCCTCAGACAGAAAGAAATTACAGCGTGACTGAGAGAGTATGTCTCGCAGTAGTGTATGCCATTAAAAAGTTTAGGTCATATATCGAAGGCTATGAGTTTAAGGTGATTACGAACAATTTGAACCCGCAGGGTTTATGGGGCAAAGGACCGTCGCTAGACCATGGCAAATGGTCGCAGGTGATATAATGGATCCTTTGCCAAAATCTGGAAAGGGCTATGAGTTGTTCGGGCCAATAGCGCAGATCGCGCGCTTATCGGTGCTGAGGCGCTCACCGTCCCCACCCTCATTCTCGTGCTCGAGCTCTCTCGAACGTGCCACCGCGCATAAATTCTCGCGCTTGCACGCGCTCGCCCACTCCGTTTCCGACGGCCTACTGCGTGGCACCTTCGCGAGAGCACGAGCCTCTTCAAACACACGTAAGTCACACACACTAACCCTGACACACAACCGACGCAGTTAAACGCCCTGCTTCTCCTTTTGAAACAAACAAATTGTACCGCGACACGACCACAAGTGTATGCACACGAGACATTAAATAAATTCAATGTTTCAATCCCAAATTACAGAACACTTTCATTTGCCCTTCAACCTCTCCTTTAGGAACACGAGGTCCGGGCTATTACGTTAAGTTTCGCGCACGCACATCTGGGCCCTCAATCGCGAGAGCTCGCTAAGACTCGTGGCTCAAACATGAGTTTATACTAGTTTTCATTTAAATAATGCATTTCTAATGTATATTCTTGTGCAAATAATTAAAATTAATAGGTTTATTTACATTTATATGAATGGCATATAGTAGAAATTATACAGAATCGTACCCATTTTAAAACTCGTTCCTGTTTGTCTCCGTTCTTAATATACTAAAATATGTTTTTAATTTTAATTTTGCATTAAATTTTACTGTCATTCATATCAATGTATTATGGTTTAAAAATTTTTTGGGTGTAATGTAAAATCAGTTGAACGTTTTTTTATACTTTTTTAGTTTTCTTTACACTTGAGATGTTCAAAACTCGTTTTAAAGTAACTGGTGTAGTACTACTTTATCAACGGTTTAGACGGGTTCGGTAGGGTCGGTTCGTCGTTCGACGGGTCGATTCGCTATGGAATCTATATATGTATTTCACGTTAATTGTAACATTGCCAATTGAAATATTAAAGCTTAATTCCCCGGTTTGGATATTATCATCTGCATGGTAACGCCAAAGATGGTCCCCCAACCTACATGAACTGTGAAGTTACGTAATTGATTCCAAAACTCTAGGACCTGAGATTCAAGGTGGAATCCATATAGATTCCATATACAAGCAATATGGAATCCGTATGGATTCAATATGGACTCCAGGATGTTATTTCAGATATATTACCATATGGATTCAGTACGGATTAGTATGGATTCCTTATGGATTCTGTATAGAAATCCGTGAAAAATCCTTATGAAATCTATATGTAATTCAGATCCATATATACATTTTTAACCGGTTATCTAACTCATAGGGAAATTCAATTTATTAGGGTTTTTTACAGTTGATTAAGACTATTTCATTGAATAGTATGCATGAATGAATATAGGATATAATTTTAGATGGATTTCCATATGGATTCTGTATGGATTCCATAAGCATTCTGTATGGAAATTCGCGAAAAATCCATATGAAATCCATATGAATTCCATATGGACATTTTCAACCCGATAGTACTAGGTCTTGTGTACAGCTAAATCGGGATTTTCGCCCACTGAGCGTCTGCACAGGTTGAGGAATCCTGTGCCGCAGAAGTAATCCGAAGTGAAACGGGTCTCTTGAAGAGCTACGGCGCGGGCGCCGTGAAGAGCCCTAGGGGTTGAAAAGGGTGTGGCAGCTCTGCCAGAGAGCGAGGCACCTTAAAAAGCAATGTCAATTTGATAATGTCCAGCGTCTAAGGTCTCTCTCGCGAAGCAGGTTGAATGGATCGTCTCATTCCTCCGAGACCCAAGGGAAACCTCTAGGAAAACAGCTATCTCGGAGAAGTAGGGGTTTTAGGCGCTGAACCTGTTGCGGCAGCGTTACGGGGCAGAGGCCGTGCAGCGTACGGTCCAATGGACGAGACTGGTAGAGAATCAGCGCGAGGAACTTTCCACCATAAAGGTGTCCGCAAGACTCTCGCGGCTAGAAAATAGGACGAGGTGAAGCTGGTGGCTGAAGAGCTGACCTGACTGGAGAGAGTGTACAGGGAGTGTGAACAGGTGGACTCGGTTTTTAGAGGCAAACTTTAGAGAAGCGGCTTCGTAAAGAGAAAAAGAGATACGTTCGGTGTTACGTTTGCGGTACAAGTATTCAAACCTGAAGGAGCACTGGATGTATAAGTGATTTATTGGGAAGAACTTGAGTTTTATTCCTATTATTTCTTTCATACCTGATCAAAGCAGGACTGACCTATTCGAGCCAACGATCTTCAATCGTTTCAACCTAGAGCTATTACCATCCCGGTATAAAGCGTCTGTGGGAGAAGTATGGCGAATTCGTGATTGAATCTAGGATGCAAAGTCTAATCCGGTTGTATGCTCTTCAAGAGTCTCGCGTTGTCTACGATTGCTCTTGAGACCTGAGCTTCGGAAAATAGTAACGTATTATTGTTCCGCACGAGTAAAACAGCCCCGTTACACTACTTATCAAGTGCCAAAATTGTTGGTATGAAAAAACAGTATTAATTTAAATTTAGCATATGACTTTATAAAAAGTCTTTTTTAGGCTTTAGGGTAGGCTATTTAGTAATTGTAAAGACAAGGATGATAAATGTTTAAAATCAGAAGTAGTTTATAAAATTAATTGTAGGGATTTTAACGGATGTTACATTGGTCAAACGGGTAGATATTTGAAAAAAAGAATGTATGAACAGCAATATAGTTTACGGACCACAAATTTTACTTCGGGGTTAAAAGAACATTATTTGAATTGTTTGTATTCTTTCGATTTCGGGAGTGTGGAGGTTTTAGAACGGGGAATTAGTAATAAATATAAGAGGGAGTATTTTGAGAGTATCCACATTCTAAGAAATCGAAATAATGTAAATTTAATGATAGAGCCAGGTAAATTAGATAACATTTATCATTCTTTATTAATTTAAGTTGTAATGGGA